>JAOVYX010000485.1:0-42241 GCA_035668315.1 Drosera spatulata
TTTCTCCCTCTAATCTCTCTCTAAAAATATTTTATTATTTTGTTAATTTCGATAATTATATTTCGAAGAAATTAATCTGGCGAAACGCTTCTGTTATAACAAATACATCAAAAAATCACTATTTTTCTTAGCCATTGTTGCAAGATTCCACGTTTCAATTAATCTTGGACGAGGGAGTAAGTGGGAAAGATTTCACTGTATTTATGGTCACTATGGCCAATAGTTATGATTCATGAACACGGTTTTCGTTTTCAAGATGGTAGTCAATTCAGATCTGGTCCATGAGTATAAACTTTACTCCTTTTTTGTGGTAAGGGTAGAATTCTTGAAGAATATCCTTTCGGTTGCTTGAGCATCTATAAGATGAGATGTGTGCTTTTTGATTGAAGTATGAAATTTCGTGATGAGTTCGGTAGAACATGAAGGCAAGGAATGGAAAAGTCCGGGTGTTCCCACATTCAAAAGCAAGTGATAAAAATGGGAATGTAGCTTGAACTTTCACATAGTAATGTGAACTGATCCTGTCAACGAGGTCTTCTATTTTTAGGCATGAAACTTTTCCAAATTTGTCGAACTAAAGAGATGGCACCTGTCTGTGGTAAAACCGGATAGGGAGGTTTAGGTTTTTGAGCCAAGTGTTTGCATGATGGAAAGATGATGCTGGGTTCTGGTCTGCATTCGATCTACATGTGCATCAGAACCAATAAACTCGGTCAGTCGAGCCGGTTCGAAGAGTTTCTCTCGAGGATCAATTTCGATACTTAAATCAGGATTTTAGGATTTCCCAATAAAAATTATAGAATATGATCCAAATGAAAGTTATTTTTTTTTGAAATGATGGAATATGTATTTATAACAAATGCTCATCTTTTTTTTGTCACATATTTAATATGATTTCATATTATTGAGGACCTTTCACTCATTTTATGTCTTTTGTTTTTTTTATATAAATGTTTAGATTAATAATGTTGAACCTTATTTTGAACATTTAACCCATTAGAAAGTGTGATTTTGGGTGCAAACAGCACCGTCACTAGCTATTCTATGAAACCTCATTTCTCTTACGTTGTACTTTTTCCATACCTATTTGACCCACAATTTAATCTTAACTTAAATTTTTGTGTAGTAAGGTGTGAAAAAGGTGATATATACACAACCTCATCAGTGCAGTAGAAACCATGACATCATCATTGTTTCTAAAAAATATTCATCCGAAAATTATAACATTTTGATTTTACATGTATATTGATACAAAATTTGGCATGCGTATAACGACGATCAAATGTAATTTTTTATAAATTTATAGTAAAACATCAATGGTTGTGTAAGTTACGTACTTCAACCTAATACATGTTACGGTACGATCAAACGTGATTTGATATGAAAACGTGACTTATATTTTTACGTATACAATAGTACAAAATACGTATATGTTATACTTTTCGTTTAACACTTTTACTTTTATACTATTCAACACGTATTTAAGCAGCTTCGTTTTACGTCTTAACGATGCTGAAAAATTATGCCACCAACGTCAAGTTGTAGTATATAATTTAAATTATTTATAAACTGTTAATATGCACGATTTAATCTCTACAGTTTATTCTTAAACTTAATCGTACGGTTAATATTAAAATATACGAATGAAGATATTTATAGGCTATAAAGATATTATCATTAATATTTTACGAAAATATTTGATCGTCCCGCGATACGAGTCAAATTTCGACTTGATCAATGTGCTTAAAGAACCTGTTACCAGTCATTTTGGATCAAAAGGAGAATTAAATCTTGATTTAATCAACTAACCTGGGTTGGTCTACCAGTGTTCGATTTAACCTTCTTTTTGAAGGTTTTGGGTTCGAATCCTACTAACCTTAAAATTCAGGTTGACCACGTCCGTTGATTGCGGACGCCTTGTCAGTCCGAGGGATTAATTGAGATGCACGCGAGCTGACCCGGACATCCTCTTCATAAAAAAATAAAAAATAAATCATTCAATTACAAGTAATCGAAGCATTGATTATAAACACTCGTACCATTTCGTAACGCCAATCTCTCCCATGTACTTATCCAAAACCCTCATTTCCAAGCCACACTCATCTCACAAACCCTTTCATCAAATCCCCAAACCCTCGCATCATCATCAATGGCGGAAACCCTACCCGAAATCCCCCGAATCAAGACCAAACCCCCCTCAAAACCCTCCCCCGCTCCCCTCGCCGCCGACACCCCGACCTCGACGGCGGCAAGGAAGATCGCGATCGCGGTGGATCTGAGCGACGAGAGCGCCTACGCGGTCAAATGGGCCGTCGACCATTACCTGCGCCCAGGGGACGCGGTGGTGTTGCTTCATGTGAGGCCGACGTCGGTGTTGTATGGAGCGGACTGGGGATCGGTGGATTTGGGAGTGGTGGGGGAAGGAGAGGGGAGTGAGGAGGAGAAGAGGAAGTTAGAGGATGATTTCGATGCGTTTACGGCTGCCAAAGCGGCTGATCTCGCTATGCCGCTCAGTGAAGCTCAGGTGGGGCTTTGGGGAGAGTGTGTGTGTTTGGTTTTGGTTTGATGATTTGTTTTGGTTGGTGTAGATCTTGAATACCGATAGTTAGATGACAACACGTGTAGCTAGTATGAAATCTTTTTTGCGTGGAGCTATCGACGTCGCGTAATAGCACTGGTGGGTCGATGATGATATGTAGATCGATTTTGTTGATGGATTGGTGTGATGGTGAATTGTGGGATGAGAAATGATGGAAGTAGTCTTTCCCTGTTTGTAGGTCATTGTGCTTATTGGATGTTAGGATAGTTGAAGGAAGAATTGTCATGATATGAGAATTGTTTTGGGTTTGATGGCATTGGTATCTTCTTGTTGTTGCAATTGGTCTGGAATGATGAAAAGGATTGTGGGTTTCTCTGTGCATTAGGGTTTGTTTTGTTGGAGGATGATTCAAGCATGTTTGTTGACATTAAGAAATGATTGTTTTGCTCTTGAAATCCGCATCCTCATCTTGATCGTATATGTTTAAAGTTGAAGTATAAAATAAGATTTCAATGAATTGGAAGCAGTTCTAATTTCGAAGATGATGATGTTTGGATCTCATTGGTAGGTAGCTTATGGTATAGACATGGGAAAATCAGAGGTTCTTAGATCTTTCCTTAGGAGCTATGTGTCAGTCATGTCCATGAATATCAGAATGTGGAAGGGTTGGATTCATATCTTCCTATAGAGTTGAACCTCTTTTGAGAAAATCTTATAATCCATGGTCTATAGCTTTCTGGCTTTTAGTGTTCCTTCATTAAGTTTGATGTTTGGATTAGATCTTTTTTTTTTTTTTATTCAACTCATCTGACTGTCTGGGTAAAGTTTGTTGTTCTTGACATAAGTTATATGCCTATGGAAAGGAGGACAATGGAAGACTTTGGAGATACTTGTACACTTCCAACGTTGTCAATTTTAAACCAATTGACCTAGGTCTTGAGTTTATTTGCAAGGCCATATTGATAATTTATGAATTGACTTTTGAGTATTGGTGAAACTGTGTTCATCAGGTTCCTTACAAGATACACATCGTTAAGGATCATGACATGAAGGAGAGGCTATGTTTGGAGGTTGAAAGGTTGGGATTTAATGCAGTGATCATGGGAAGTCGAGGTTTTGGTGCATCAAAGAGGGCAAGCAATGGCAGGCTTGGAAGTGTGAGTGATTACTGTGTCCGACATTGTGTTTGTCCTGTGGTGGTTGTTCGCTATCCTGAGGACAAGGAAGGAACTGGTGGAAATGAAGCGATAGTTACTGTGCCTGAGGCAGAGGAAGAAGGAATTGTGGAAGATGAAGAGGAGTTCCATGACGCTTCTGATGAAAAGAAAGGTTAGTTTCTTTTATCAAAGATACACTCTCCTCTCTCCATGTCTTGTTTACATGGATCGATGACACTAAGAAGCATTTAGTACTTGTTTGATGAGTCTGAGCTCTGTTTTCTAGTCATTTTCCGTCATAAGTGTATTAAATTTATATGTTTTCATGCAAATATCGTAGTGTGATTGTTACAAAACCTCCTCTGATTTCTTGTGTTTGCTTTAGACGGTTCTCTTTGATGCATGAAAATTTTGACTATGTGTATCAGTAGTCTTTTATTATCCAGAAGCCCGTTTTATGTTGGAAGTAGTTTATGATGCCCGCTTTTCTGTATGATTGTATAGAATAAGTGGCTGGATCCTTTTTCATTGGGTATTGTATTGAGGCTTTGAGAACTTCAGATAGTTAGAAACTGGTTAGATAAGGTGTAGTTATTAGTTCGTAGAAGGTGTGCTTGTGAGAAATATGGTGTTGGGTGGCTATTAGGATGCTTTAGACAACACGTTGCTTGAGAGTTGAGATGTACTTGTTTGTTAGTCATATTGCATAGAGAAGGTTGTCACATCTCATACGGTGTTTGGATAGATTGGAACTTTCTTTACATCTTCGGGAACTTACAGTAGCGATAATGCAATTCTTGTTGTAACACACTTGGACAAGAAAAAAGGAAGTTGAGAACAAGACTAATGAATGCAGGCAAACTACTTGAATATGGATTTAGCACAGCAAAAAGGTGCTGAGTACAGAAGAGTCTTATTGGTGCAAGTTACGTGATCAACTAACTTGGCAACTTGTATACGGAGTAATGATAGATTTAGCAAGGTGAGAACTGAGGAAATGATATAGGTATATGGATTCACAAGAATTGTAAATAGAGAAAAACTTGAAGCATTTCCTTTGTCTTTCATGATCTATAACTTTGGAGGTCTGAAACTTAGTCCTCCAACTTCCAGATACCATGTGATCGTATCTTTACAAATGTAAAGTTCTGTGCGGAATATTGTATACTCTTATCTTTTATATATGTACCTTGTAACCCTCGGGTAATTCATGGGTATTTGTCTGATTTTAATTAACTTAGGCAAATTAGACAAAAATACCAATGGAAGTTTCACTTATGTTTTAGGATCCGTTGGCATCCGTGAACTGTTAACAATGGCTTAACTTCCTGGCAAACCTGCTAGACAACAACCAACTGGATGGCAATTTGACCACGATCAAACTCTCTTGAGCTTTAGTTAATTAGTTTCTCCCTTACCCTTTCACTGAATGGGATCATATCCAGTTTTATGCAACTTGTTGATTAACATATGTACCTTGGTTATGCAGCAAGCGCGTGACCGAGAGTGGAGTTTACTGCTGATCTCTTCATTGGATCTTACGCTTCATCCAGCACGACTGCTCTCATCATTATTCTCATCACACAGTGTCATTTTCTAAATATGTGACAGGTTATCTGCCAAATACCGAGGACACGAGTCTATGCTTGTTAGTTGTTATGTGATTATGACTGTCGTGTGTTATGTTTTAGCATTCTCCGTGATGTTTTTATTGCTACCATTGAGTACATTGGACTCCCAGTCCCTAGTTAACTTTCAGATTGCTGGTTAGGATCTTCTTTGACTGTTTCCGGTGATTGAACATATAGTTTCTGTGCTTATATGAAGTGTGACGATTTTCGTTTTTGTTGTCTTTTGAAAAGCTGTCGTTTTGTTTCACTGTCTATCGTTTTATCATGGGTGTTTTATTCATGTCGGTTCAGATTGAGGGCTATTTTCTAACTCTGTGTGGTCAGCTTGGAAAAATATAGTGTACTATCATTATGTTCCAGCCATGAGCTTAATGGAAGCTGGGTTTCGGCCTTGATTGGTCGAAGCTATTTACGATCCTTGAAGTTCCGCTATTTTTAGTCATGAAAGCTGAGGTAGGATCAACACATTAGCTCTTTAGGTAGCGTAGTAGGTTTGTATCTAGCGTTCGGGTAACGGGTAATTGGTCATGGACTCGTTGGTAGCGAAAATCCTTCGATTCTGTAGATCATCGGTCGAAAGATATAGTTTGATTTGTGTTGCGGGACAACTAACTCAGAACCAATCACCTTATAACCCTCTTTGAAATTTCGCAATCAAATATCTACAACCATGTGTGAGAATGCAGGATGAAACTCATCATCTTTTTCTCCGCAGCTGCTCACCACATTTTTTTGAAGGCAGAATCTCCACTTCCCCATTCATTGAATTGTGCCCATTTATTTCTTCCCACTTGGCTCCATCGCCGCCTCATTACAAAACAACTTAAGTTCCAAGTGTAATATACTTATGTCACATGATTTAATCTGAATTATGTTTGGCTTAGCGATCAATAATTTTTATTTTTATTTTCAAAACATGTAATCGTAAATCAAATCAGCATCAAAAATTAATCTGTTTAGCGCTTTTGCTTAATCGGAAGCGTGCAATGATCATCATCCTTTATGAGATGAGTTTTGTTTCGATTATTGGTTTTCAGATTCTGCTGCCCATACTAAACCTTGTTTTGAATTTTTTTTTTTTTTTTTGAGCAAATACAGTTCCTCGTAATAACGACGAAACTTCCCATTACATGTCATTCCATTTGTATTCAAGCTGCCAGAATCGTACAGTGCTTGTTCGCCTTTCACTGATCATCACTAGTACGCGTAAAATGGACGACCAGGAATGATGCCACCAGTTCTAGTTATCAACCTAATCAGAGTTGCAACTAGCTAACTAGTGGTCCTTTCTATGGCTTGCACGGAAAAGAAACATTAAAACGATTGTAAAAATGGCAACCACACTTTGGTATCTTTCTTTCGTGGTTTTGGGTTTTGAAAAGTGCGTACAGAAACTACAAGTTGTAGGAAGATTAAGGTTCAATGTATCAACAAAAATGTCAACAATTGATGCCTAATTGTGACAAGAGAAGCTATCACATCCGTACGTCGCTTTCTGACTAAACCAGCAAGTGCAGCATATAAGGCTGTATTCGCTATGAATGTTGCGACAGTAAGGTAATCAAAAGTAAACAAGTAGTACATTAAGAGCGCCGAACAAGATTCTAACTACACGAAGTATGCAACCGAAATTCCGAACCAAACAAGCAACGATATTGTAATTATCTCTATCATATAAATTTTTCTAAATCCTGAATGATAAGCAATAAGGGTGAAAATGGAGCCACAATTGAAATTGAAATGGGGACAAACCGAACAGAAGCTGAACCCATTCCATCGACCGCTACCAGTATTACATTTTTCTGTTACATGAATATGCAAACAGCAAAAGAATGATCACAATTGTTGGTTTCATATTCTTTGTCCATGAAGTACATGGTATTCACCAGTAATATCTTATGGAGCTTATCTCCGAGCTTAACCGACGATGAGCTCGATTTAGACTTGGAGAGTTATTCTTCGATGCTTCGACAATCCCATGAACCGAAACGGCGTAGATTCATCGCCTACCGAATCCATCCCTCGATGCCTCCAGCGGGGTGACATTGTCTTGCTGTCATCATCATCATCATCATCATCCTATTGTATATCAGTCATTTGTCAAAAACTTGGGATAAGTTCATCATACAACCCACAACAACATTATTGTAGAAACACACAATTACATATGCTAAACTATCTCTCTAACCTCAGACTACATAAATGAAAATAAAGGGTTTGAAGTTACTGTTGTCAAACAAGTTGTCGTTCCGCGCACAGAAGTTCTGAAAAGAAAATCTAAAAAATTCAAAAAACATCAAGTAACTATTTTTATTTTCTAAATTTTAAAAATCAAATTTATGTGAAAACGATGGCATGTTTTGGCTGGAGTAACTACAACGTCACTTTCCCCGTGTGTATATATATAATGAAATAATCTGTACCAATAGATTTGAAACTACCAGTAGTAAACCAATTATCCTTCATCAAAACTGTCTATATTCCAAGCAAATTTCACAAATTCTCAAGATGGCGAATAGCAATTTCCATGTACTAAACCAATTGACTGATACTATCCTATTAGACTAATTGCAACTGTTCCGAAAACAAGTCCATTTCTTAAGAAATATACATAATCCAAGTTAACCATGAAACTCCTAATGAATTTTGTAACCAAATCAGTAGTAACCCTCAAATTCATTGAAAAGAGAGAGTTTATAGTTAATAATTATTAGGATACATGCAACGATAACAACAATTAATGCCAGTATCATATTTACTTTGCCCAAATTCATCACCCCACTGATCCCCTTCATTCTACATCAAGCACATTGAACCACACGACACAATCCAACTCCCTAAACCCCCAAATCCAATCACCACATCCAATTAATCAAAACCAATATCCACAATCAGTCAACCAACTAATCAACCAATCAATCAAAGATTATCGAACGAATGAACTCACATCATGATGTTGCCGAGTCCCCCCGACCTCCCGCACCCGTTTCAACCTCCCACCAAACCCCGATTCCTCCTCACCACTGCTCGAACCACTCGCCCCCGACGCCGGCGGCGGCGTCCTCGTCCACGGCACCACCTGATTCTCATCATCGTCCTCCTCCTCATCCTCATCAATCTCACCACAACTCTCCTCATCCAAATCCTCATTATCGTCATCGTCATCGTCACCATCTTCATCTTCATCTCCTTCCTTTTCTTCTTCTTCCCTCACCGGCTCCGTTTTCTTCTCACCCTCGTCCACTGCTTTGATCGGAACCCTAGGGGTGCAATTCGATTTGACCGAAACACAATCATGACACAGCGAGACGACGGAGCCGAGATTGGGCCCCGCGGCCTTCCAAGGGGTCAGTGATCTACAGAGGTGGCAGAGCAGCGTCCGGCGGTGCTTGGCGACGAGGAAGTTGGCGGCGTGGACTTTCCGGTCGCAGTCGAAGCAGAGTCGGGCCTTGTCGGACTCGCAGTACATTCTTGCTTCCTTCTCACACAGCTCGCAGCGGCTTCTGCCATCTCTTCCTGATTGGTTCTTCATCGGCGAACACAGAGGATGATGATCGACTTGGTTTGATGCAGGCGAGTAATTTTGATGCTTTTGGTTTGGTTTTGATTAGTTGATTTTTGTTGGGTTTTGTGCGGAGTTGGGTGGAGATGAATGGGGATTTTGGGGGGATTTTTATAAGGAGATTTGGTGGTTGCTGTGAGGAGGGTGCTTTGTATGGTGTGGTTCTTCACCACACATATCTTCTTCTTTGCTGCTTGGTGACTTGTCTTTCATTATATTCTCTCGCCCTGCGCTTTTTTTTTTTTTTTCAATGCAGTTGGAAAAGGGTTACCTGCTGAAGAGGTAACTAATATTACCTCTTGGAAGTTCGCAAGAAATTGCTTCGTCTAAAAGGTTCGTCTATCCGTCCTGAAGTATCTATAGTACTACTTCCTCCGTAAAAACTCACGATTATGTTTAGCTTTGTCCCACTAAAATTGTACTCTCTCATTTTCATAATTATTACGACGAGGTATATTTTGAGATCTAATTTATAATAATCAAACATTATTTTTTATAAAATATTAATTATAGATTAAGTTTTGAATTTTAATCGTAAAAATAAGAACGAAACATATTGAAGTACGTGTCATCGTAATAATTATGGGATGGAGGGAGTAACACGTTTCAAATTGAATCGTCCCAATAAAATTACAACATTATCATATTTGTATTTTTTTTGTATATAAATATCAAAATATCGTTATTTTTTATTTTATATTATAAAAATCAAATGACAATTTATTTATTATATCAAAAATCAATACACACAAATCATCGTGTCATTTCAATGTGTTACAATTCTATTAGAGGAAGATAATAAATTATAGCGACACCATTGTGACTACTCAGTTTTGACACGTACATATCCTTTTAGAAATAATTTTGATATAGTTTATATCCAAGAATGTATCACTATTCAAAGGTCCGTTTTTCCTTCAAATTGGGTGACAAAAGTAGGTAAACTTCAATTACCTTCTATGGTTCAGATGAAATTTATAAAAAATGAAATTCGATTGCATGATAGATTACATCAGATTTTATCTTGAAAACTATGTAGGTAAGATTGTAACGTTTTTTTTATCGAAGTGAAGGTAATATTGCGATTACAAACAAAGTTATTGCAATAGGTAAAAATTAAGCAACATTGCCACTATTCATCACCAGATATCACAATTCATCTGTGATGGATCGCGTCGCAAAGGGTAGTTGATGATCACAATCCATTACATACGCAACACATCTAAAAACCAATAGTGTCTCTAAATGTTGGAATCAGTTTCAAGATAATGCGATCCACAACTTTAGATTCTAAATTAGTACTTCTTTCGTCCCTAAATAATTATAACATTTTCAGTTTTTATGCTATTTAATGCGTGGTTTGAGGAGTTTCATTTTACATATTAACGACGTTAGAAAATTATTCCACCGACGTCAGATTATAATACATAACTTAATTATCATTAGTATTTGACGATAATATTGATCATTCAATAACACGAATCAAACTTCGTCTTGACAAATACGTATAATCAACCTATTACAATTATCATGGATGAAAATGTCACCTAATAATAGTGATCAGTAAAACTTAATTACATGACCTTAACATATCACTAGTGTGTGGAGTCATTCAACCACACAAGACTGCAAAAAGACGACCACTCTCTATCTTACATCTTTTGCATCTATGATCGTGATAAAATTTGTGTCAGTCGATATTAACACGTGGACAAGAACAAGATCTAACGATTTGTAAAGAGCAACCGAGATTGCCAAATAGGAAGGGAATCACGTGGGCAGGAGCCACGTCTTATGCGGTTCCGTTGAAAAAGGGGATCAAGTGTGGTTGAGTATTGCGAACGTGATGGTGCGTCATATCAATGTCTTTGGTCACGACTCGTTGGGGCCACACCAATTGTGTGAGAGAGTCTGTGACAATGAGTCCTCAAGTTGGGGTAGTCCCATGAAATTAGGTAAGGAGTGTCTTTAATTTAGAGGTGTCGCTTTAGATACTCTGGTTTTTGTTGCTTAAATTAAGAGATATATGCCCTAAAAATATATACTCCAACAAAGAATACAGAAAAATGAGTATACATGTAACTATTATAATGTTTTTATCATGTTGACCATCGATAAATTATTTTTATCAAATATTCGAATGGATAATAGAATATCCATTGTGGATATTACCAATAAGTTCCTATTTTTTATCAACTCTTTTCGTTTCTGTAATATTTTTTTATTTGAATTATTCTTAAATATTTATAATCTTTTTATTTTTTGATAAATATTTAATCTAAAAAAATCAAATCAATCATCTTTGTTATAATACATCCAATTATCTTTTTTCATAACTGTTATAGTAAACCTCATCGATATTAAAAAATATTAGTATTCTTTTTTCATCAAATCCCATAAACATTCAATATATATAAAACTCCGTGTCAAATCTATTATTGCAAGTTTTATGGGACGAGGGGAGTATATTATTCTCCCGGTTTCATTCAAATTACAACATTTTTTTTTTCTATTATCCCATTGAAATTACAATATTTCATTACTTATCAATTTTTTATATAAAAATATCCAATCATTCCTACTTTATATTACATCAAGCACCCTACAATCATTTATCTTTTTTTCCCTCACTTTTCTCTCTAATACTCACAAGAGTAATAATTATATGAAAATAAAAAAAATATCATTTAGATAAATAATGAAATTTCTTAAATTACTTACAAAATAATATATAAATAATATTATAAAAATTATAGTACAGTGATAACATGAATTTACCCTGTTATCCGGATCTGAAAACTTTGCTAGAAATTGCTGTTAATATATCCGAGGAAAATGCCAAAAGTTGACGACAAAAACAATTGTCCCCGGCATTTCTTCATTCACATCACGGCAGTTGTGACAACATAAGGCGTTACTTTTGCTTCGACGTGACGGTTTATTCGAAAAGCAAACGGCAACAAAATGGTTCATCGATCCACCACGTAATGAAAAGCCCATGTATGATCACGTGAACCTTACACTTTCAATGGAGCTTAATATATCCACGTATACAACACAACGATCTTTTAGCCCCCACTTGAACTTGAGAATGCCGCGTCACTCCACATCCCTCTCTCTCCTCTAAACACCAAACAAACAAAAATATCTGCTCTGCTTCATCGTGCGGCGTACGATTCACTTGCCGATGTAGTGGGGACACGTGTCGATAGATCAGCGGGTTCACGTTAACGACCGGCGGCCGGCCGCTACTAATTTCCGCACCACTTTTTAAAAAATAAAAATCCGCACCACTCGTAAGCTTGAATTTGGATCTGATTCGAGATTTCGAGGCAAATTCATGCCCAAGCTTAAGATTCTACTAATATTTGGATTTGCTAACACTTTGTTAGGAAACACGCATATCTGTTCCGCTGTTACATTGAATCACAAACTTTTGTTGCGTGATCTTTTAGGTCAGGTCAATTCAAGTCCTTTGCTTTGTTTATTCTTTGTGATGTATGTGTGCTACTTGATTGCACAGACGAGCACATCTTCTTTCGATCACTTGCTTTGATGCACTTCTTTCGTCTTAAAAACACAAAAATTAATACTTTTTGTTTTAAAATATACTCGCTCAGTCTCACTTGCTTTTTTGTTTATTCAAATTAAAAACACAAATATGAATAATATTTGTTTATTTAAATAATACTAAAATATATATAATATATCATATTTTATAATTTTTTCAGATAAAAAAATATCAAAATAATCACTATCTGTTAATACACTCATTATCTCATATCACAATTGTTACAGTAAACCTCAATATCAAAAAAAAAATTCTTTCTTCGTCATATTCCATATAAATTTAATATATACATAAATTCATGTGCTGGATGAAATCGTTATCTACATTTTGGAATAGAGTGAGTACAATATTTTTCTTTTGATGTCCCAATATATTTACAATCTTTCAACTTTTAGAAAATTTTTAATCTAAAAATAATCAAATCAATCATTTTATTTTACAATATACTCATTACCTATTCCCTCAATCGATACAGTAAACTCCACAATCTCAAAAAAGTATCACTCCCTCTTCTTTTTCATCAAATTCAACACAAAGATAAAATTTCATATCGGGTCAAATGATTATATGTAAAATTGGGACGAGGGAGTATATAATCTTTTCATTTTGTGCAAACTTTTTCATTAAAAAATATTACATCATAATTTGTTATATGACACACAATTTCATGCTCTCATAACTATTATAGTAAAACTCACTCTTTTTATAACAACGTTGATAAAAAACAAAAAAAATCCAGCTCCCAAAAAAATTGTAAGAAATCTCCTGCCACATCAAATGATTATGTATAATTTGAGTAAAAAAAATAGTATTTTTATGATATGTTCTAGGTAGATTGGTTTATTGCAACAAATCGTAAAAGAGTTATTCCATCGCCTCTGATCGAGTCAAGTATTCCCGATGTCCCATAAATTTTACATCATTTTATCATTTTGGATTGTCCCGAATTTTCTGCATCATTTTCTTATATGAAAAGTTTTATATAATTAGGAATAAAAAAATAAAGAAATAAATTTTATGTGATTGAAAAATGGAGTTGAGAGAAAAAAGATAGATCTAAATTTACGTGTCAAAAAAAATATTGTGAAATATGTAGGCCGATGAGAGTATTAAGGACGTAAATTTCAAAAATATGAGGCATTGAAACGTAGGGGTGAGGATAAAAATTCCAAAACCGAAGTACCGAACAGAATCGAAACCAATATTTCGGTTCGATTCAGCTTTTTAGGGTTTCGTTTTTCGATTTTTTTTCTCAATTTCGATTTCGGTGTCGGTTAGTGGTTTCGGAAATATTCGAAAAATTCGATTGTCCGAATTTACCGAAATCAATTTTCCAATTTTTTTGAATATCCAAAATATACTAATAACTATCTTAAGTACAAAACTAAAATATCTTAAAAACACAAGCTAAAAACAAGTTAACCTAATTAAAAAAAAAACAAGTTAACCTAATCAAAATCATCAACCGTCTCGATGCAATGGTCGATCCTCTGTGCGATTCGTCATCTATTTAATTTGTAATCATTTTTTATCCTTTTAATTATCTTTTGTAGCGATATTCATTTCGTCAAATAGAATTGACTCAGTGATAAATCATTTTTTTCATAAGTATTAGCTCATGATGGATAAGATCTGCGTATATCATTTTCTCATGCAGAGACGAGATTATGTGGGATATGTTTCTTTCTTTTTCTTTTAGCGATATTCAATTCATGTCACTCACTATCCTTCAATTTTGTTTACGTGGCTTGGATTGAGATTAAATTATTATCGACTATGAAGAGTTGTAACAGAATCTCGATTGCATAAATTCATAACAGGAATTCGTACAAGGTACTAGAATTTTAGATCATATTTTTCAAGTGGTTGAAATTCAATTTTTTTATCGAGTAATCGAATTTTTTTCGGTTCCATATCAGTTAAAGAATGAGAGAATTATCATTTATTTATTTATTTCATTTTATTTATCATTTGATCATATTATATTTTTTTAATTATGAATCAATCGTCAAATAAATTTTTGATTGACTGAAATCGAAATAAAATTCGGTTTTTTTATCAAATTCTCTACCTTGAGTGAGTGAGTTGAAGTGAAACGTTGTTAGAATAAGACTATTTTTTATCAAATTTTATGTTTGTCTCAAATTTATGAAGTTTCTATTATATAGGTCTAGACGTTTTTAATATCAATTTTGACAATATATATATTAAAAAATCATAATTTAATATGAACAAAATGTACATATATTATAAATTTAACATCCCAAATATCATTGGCATTGGGTTTGTTCATATGCTACTGTTTTTTGAGACGATACTAGTGGTTTTGGACGTTTATTCAATTAATATTGCAGATTAAATATCAAAAGAGCCATTCTGGATTGTGTGGAGGAGAATGGAAGAAACAGGCAATATGGATTCGTAACAGGTTCAGTGCACTTTGACCCAGTCACCCGGCATTACTTTTCCACGAAAACAACCAAATGAAATCGCAAAACGTATGGTACACATTTGCGGTGGACCGAAGTGTTATATAAATATGATTATCCTATTTAAGGACAATTACTTATACGTTATTTGTTTATAGATTTATTGTGAACGCAGCTGATATAGTTTGAGTTACCACTTCAACGGCATTCTCTCATGAAGCAATTATACTTGTTCATTTTAGTTTTGTACTCTATATCAGCAAACATGATAGATAGTACTTGATTATATATTGATTGCAATCTTGGAACGTCAAAATTAATATCCCTTCCGATCCGTGATAGATACAACCTCTCGATTTATATTGAAGTTGAATTTTTAAAATTTTAATAATGATGATGAAATTTATTGTAACAACTGATAAAGAATTAATGAAACGTATTGTAATTGTGAGATGATATTTTGTGTGAAAAAATTACCAAATAATAAAACGGTATATGTATTTTCAGTAATCAAAAGAAAATAAAATATTACGTATATCATGAGAGGGAGAAGAGTAACGCTTTTATCTCTTCCTGTTAGCAACCGAGGGTTTTTGTTGAAACCCAATTTTGTTAGATGATCTATAAAATGATCAGGGGACATTGGTTTCAATATATACTTCTTTTAGGTTGATAGATAAGAGATTCATCTTGGATTCAAGAGCTTCATTGTCAATATTCATGTATTTTTTTTTTTAATTTCAATTTACCATTATCGGGGGCTAAAAGTCAGAGGTAACATATTTGGGTCAGTATTCTCTTAGAAGTCAACTATTTCATTGAAAAATTGTTAACATGAATATATAACTCTAGGACTCGAGAGTACAAAAACTGTTTGACCAAAAAGTACCACTAAACTTAACAATGGACGTGACATGTCCTATTATTAAACTCACATGTGCCATAGATTATACCAAACACCTAGATAATCTAAAAAGATGTTGACTCTTTTCATTTCATGATTTTCACAACATTCATCTTATATACGTAAATTTATATCTCGTTTTTTTCAATCTTTCTATTTTAATTCTCAATCATTCAATATTTTTTTTATCTATTTTAATTTATAACCACACAATAGGTTTCAAATATAAAAATGTTACAAACAATTTTGGTCGAACTAATTAGGCAAAGCGATGCAAAAATTTTGAACGGAGAAAGTATAATATACAGTTTACAGAGTTATTGTTATTCACGAATCCTAATAGATATTTAAACATAAATCAAACTTTCATTTGATCTTTTTGTGTAATGTACCTTAATATTGGAGATTTTTTTTTTAATTTTTTTTTGGGTGAAGGAATTGCAAAATTCAGATGAAGCCGTCCTCGCACCGTGCCAAAATGTCATGTTAAAACTCGGCCCTAGTGAGCCCAACTTGTTAAAGCTAGAACAACAGCTTAATGAGCCCAGTTTGATATGCCCGAGAATATAACAAGGACCAATTACTGCAAGGAGGCCAAGCCCATCAAGGGAATGAAGCCCAGTCCAAAAAGCTTGGGTGGCCCATCGCTGCAAGGAACTTGAACTATACTGAAAGTCAAATATGCTTACCGTTTAATGAGCTCATGCTTATGTAACAATTTTCACAACCCTGTACAAAAATGATTCAAATAATCCTCGCAGCCACTGCTGATTAAGTCTCATGCATGGTACCCTGCTATGCTATGAGAGAATTATATTGCCTAAAGTCTTAGAGGCCTCACCTTGGCTATTTCAATCAGAACTCCGATTGTCAAAATTAGATTGGAATTTAGATCTATTATACTTATGATAGTTAATATTCCATAAAACGACACAATCCGCAATGAGCGCGCTTGTTACATAAGAATATAGGATCCTGTGTTGTCCTTTTGTGTCAGCACCTTTATTGAAGATCATCTACAATATTTTTTTTATTTTTTTTTTTTGTAACGAGGATGAACAATGTTGAAGTTTAATATCGTAAGGAAAAAAATCATAAAAATCGTTTAGATTGAGATGAAGAACAACAGACGATGATGTCCCGAATGGATAGCAAAGAATCCAGGTCAGGGTGCACTAAATTGTTCCAATCCATCCTATTTATCTAAACAAATATACCCAATTAGATTATGAAAGTTAATGTAGGTTTAAGAGAAGAATGGTTCAATAGAGTAAAGCAGAAGAGTAATTTTCTCACAAGCTGCGTTGCATTACATAGAAAGTGATATCATGAGTGACAAAGAAAAGCATGACACAATAATTCCATCAGCATCATATCATCCTAACAAACTATTCAACCAATTAATTAATCCACCAATCTAATTAAACAAGCCCCACGATCACCTCAACAGACGCTACTATAAATAGCCCAATTTCCTTTTGTCAACTGCACTCGTCTCTCTCTGAACTTTTATCTCATTTGATCTTCTAAGAGCTCACAAAGGACTCCTCCAATGGCGACCAAAGTCTACATTGTGTAAGCACTTTTTTCTCTGATCAGCATTCATCATATTGTTCTTCTTCATCGATCTCATTTACTTTCTCCGGTGATCAAACTGTGGTCCGATCGTTCTGGTTCTTGTTGGATAGTAGAGTTGGTTTCATTGGGTTGAAGTGTTAAGGTTGGATAGTTTTCGGCAATTGATATGATCATTAGATAGGTAAGAAAGTGAATCTGCTCTTAGTTTTTGTATTTTGCAACCCAGACGCTGAAAAATTCAACAAAAATATGAGGCAATTTGAGTTCAGGGGTTTCAATATTTGATGGGGTTTTGTGAATGTGAGTTCAGGGAGTTTAAAAAAGTTCTGTGTGGCTATTGGAATTGAAAATCAATGATTGACATTAAACTCTTATTTTTATGTAACAGTTGACAAAGATAATGACGAATATTTGAATTTAAAAGTAGTTATAAGTTCTGTTACAAGTCTTGTTTTTTCGCTTTATGACTTTTCTAAGCACCGCATTAATAAGGTAAGGCTGCTGTGAGTTCCTATTTTCAGATTGGATCACGTTGTTAGTATAAGCACAGTCTTGTTAAAATGAAGGTTGAACGGAAAGCAAAGACAAAAGGTAGACCAAGGATAGAATAAGAAAGATCTGATGGTCTTGCTATTTTTTCTGAATACCGTTTATGTCAGAATTATATCGACATAATTGATTGCAGGTATTACTCTACTTATGGACATGTATCGAGACTGGCGGAGGAAATACAGGAAGGAGCTGCATCAGTTGAAGGTGTAGAGGCCAAATTGTGGCAGGTCAGGCTTAACAACTTACATAGCCGTTCGAAGAAATGCTAGTTAAGAAATTAACAGCTTCTCTGTAGAAGAAATCCTAAAAAACGGGAAGTAGAACACTAACAGTGTTCTTAATATTTGGTTATTGAAACAGGTTCCTGAGATCCTACCTGCTGAGGTGCTTAGCAAGATGGGTGCACCACCTAAGAGTGATGTTCCCATTATCACGCCCGACGAGCTCGCAAAGGGTGACGGATTCATCTTTGGCTTTCCAACAAGATTCGGGATGATGGCTGCTCAATTTAAGGCATTCCTGGACTCGACTGGAGGTCTTTGGAGGACACAACAGCTTGCCGGCAAACCTGCAGGACTCTTCATATCGACTGGTTCTCAAGGAGGAGGACAGGAAACTACACCGTAAGTTGTCGCATTTGCAGCTGTCCAGATGTAAAAATATTTAATCATAGGATTTCTTAATTATAACATGACCTTGTTCAATCAAATATTATGTTATGAAATAAAAGAGTTGATTCCCGTTAAAATCTGATATTCGCAGGTTGACGGCTATAACTCAGCTTGTACATCATGGAATGATCTTTGTTCCAATTGGATATACATTTGGCGCTGGTATGTTTGAGATGGAGAAAGTGAAGGGTGGAAGTCCTTATGGTGCCGGAACGCTTGCCGGAGATGGTTCAAGACAGCCGACTGAGCTTGAACTGGCCGTCGCTTTCCACCAGGGGAAGTATATTGCCAACATTACAAAGAAGCTTAAGGGATCAGCTTAAGTCTTCTCATGACAGATTATACACCTAAATGATATGCTGCTATACTGTACACTTGCTATGTTATTGTGTGCTCTTACCAATAAATAAGTTGTTGCTTGAGATATTATGGTTTTCCTAAAATATATAGATCCATGTGTCTGAAAGGTTGTGTCCGAAATTTCTATTTGATTCTCAAAAAAAGATGTTTCGATTTTGTTGAAATATATAGACCTATATTTTGTATTCTACCATGGGTGAGAAAACTGTCAACGTATTATACATCCTTCGAATTTATAAGCAATTATGATAGATTATATTTCGTAATTGTAACACCACAATTTTAATGGATATTGAGTTCTGATAAATAGGGAGATATTTTCATCAAACATTAAGAAATTTCAAAATCAACTTATTTTTATCTGTAAAAATTTCTCTTTTAAAAACAAAATCATTATGATAGAAGTATATATTTATTAAATTTAGGGACAAAACCAACTTATTTTTGTATAATTTGATTTATTTATTAAGAAAAAATCATTTGTAAAACTCATAGTCCATGAATTGACTTTCTTCCTCCTTTTCCTATTTTCATCGTCACCACTCTCGATGTGATTTGAGGAGAGAAGAACAAAGAAAGCCCGAAATCTGGTAATGTGAAAGGTGTGGCAGAGTTTTAAGCAAGCCTTCCACATCGGAGTTTTGATTTTATTCAGAATATTTTATATAGGCAAGCGCGTGGAGTGTTCATTGTCCCTTCGGAGACATCTGATAAAATTGGAACGATACAGAGAAGATTAGCATGGCCCCTGCGCAAGGATGACACGCACAAATCGAGAAATGGTCCAAATTTTTTTCGACTTTTTTGCCCTTGATTTTGGACCTTTTTTACTGAAATACCCCTGGTATCATGGAACGTACGACCTCAAGGCATAATTTGATGCAGAATTTGTGAGAGGGAATTTTGTCCATGAACATGTTGAGAACAAATTGCCATGGATATACTATCAAATTCAGTCTTAGAAATAACAATTTCCTATATTATTCTCTACATGGATTTTTTTTTTTTGAAACTAACCAAATGGACTTCTTTTTGGAACTTAAGCCAAATCATGATAATCAACTTCAAGTTAAATTTCTATTCTTATATATGGAGGAAGGATTTCTTCATGTAAGCTTTAATTTATTAATCCCACCATCTCGCGAAAAAACGTAACGGATTAATTGAGATCGAAAATTTAGATGAAAAATGAATTTTTTTGATATTTGTATAAGGATGTGATTAATTGGAGTAAAGTAGAGAGAGGTAATGTGATTACTGTATCTCATAAAGAATGATATGATGTTTTTTGTTTTCAAATAAAAAAATATTATATTTATTATGGGACAGTCTAACAAAATAAGTGTTGTATTTTTCGTAGGACATAGGGCTTAATATTTAGATCAAATACCATCATATGCAAACTTATTGTATAACATTGTTTATAGCTTAAATCATTGTACTATCAATAAAGAATAAGAATATATAATTTCATTATTTACATAAATAACCAAACATCGCATTATACTGTACATATGGAATGGTCCGTGTCTTCATCTTACTCCATCGGTTCCAAAATATTCGATTTTTTTCATTATTCAACATAAATAAATTTCGTTATTTATCTTCATAATGTAATAAAATTACATCACTAATTCAAGATCGTAGTATATAATCTAAATTATTATTAATACTTTATGATAATTTTATGATACTCCCTCCGTCTCAGATTAAATACAACATTGGATTTTCCACGAAAATTTATATGTGTATTAATTTTTGTGTATAAAAATTTTATTACTCTTGAACTTATGTGAGAGAAAGAAAAGAGACAAATAATACAAGAAAAAGTGATAGTAGGATTATTGATGTGATATGTTTTGATATTTTTGAATATTTTTTTTTCAAATAAATAAATGTTTCAATTTTTTAAAAAGCAAATATATTATTTTTATAAGATAAAAAACATATAAAATATATGATGATCCCGTGACACGAAATCACAAACCAAATTTTACCCCCAAAAAATACTTATCATCAAGATGTTAAATTTATATTGGACGGATGGAAGGATTGAAGGAGCATATGAATATGAACAAAATTTCAAATAGGCCAATTTACCATTGGCCCATCTGCGACCCACAAATAGTTGCACTCTCTCCAATTATCCTCTTTACCCGAAAAGTGAAAAATAATTGGGAGAAAATGGATCTTCTCTGCAGCGCCTACTCGAACGACTCCGGCGACGACGAACCCTCGGCCCGACCCGACCCGGAAACCCATCAACCAAAGCGCCCCCGCCGACAACTCGAATACCCAACCCACGGCCCGTATCCCATCCGGCTCGACCGGCGAATTCCGAGCCAGGGTGTTCCCCGGGCTGGAGCTCCGGCTCCGGGAAGATATGTGTCCAAACGAGAGAGAGCCCTAATCGGATTACAGAATCTTCATGCTGCGGCGAACCCGATCCCGAACCCGGAGCGGGGCCCACATCTGCCCTCTCATGGTGAGCAGCCCATTTCCCAATTTTTATTCACTCGATGTTGTGGTCTAGTCAAGTTGCAGACTAGACTTTGTCTTTGACGAATTATCTGAGTTGTTGTGGTATGATTTAGTTATGGAAAAGAGGTATGGTGTGAAATGTGTGGTGAGTAATGTCATTTAGTTTTTGGTTTACAGTGCTGGGAGATATTTCTGATTATGATCTACCGAATCATATTCGATCATTGTTGAGGCAACGAAGGAAAAGTTATGCAAATGACGTAGCTACTGCTCGGATGCTGCCTTGGAGGCTAGGTGCTCATAGAAAGCCTGTGAATACGATACAGTGGTCACAAAGTCATGGTGAGTTGCTATATCCATGACAAATCTAATGCTAGAACGACTTATTTTATTTTATTTTATTTTATTTCGTGTTTATTCTATTGGCATTGAGCTATCCTTTTATTAGCATTTAGTTTCGTTGTGTTATAGTTTTATTTGATAGCAAGCCACAAATATCATGGAGAGCATTGTTGTAGATTTCAGCGTGTAGATTTGAAATATCATGGAGTTTTTGTTGATTTGAAATTAAATGCACACATATGAAGGCTCTAGAGTAGGGTGTTGGTCAACTTTTGGTCATTGTTCGGCTAATTTCAAGAACTAGACTGAAAGTTTTTTTTAAAGGTGGGAAACTTAATATATTTCACCTAAATTTCACGTGGAGTTATTTTAAAAAAAAGACAATTAGACGATTGTTACATTTTTGGTACAGTCTATACGTTATTTCTGTTAAGTACAAATATATAAAAATGGATCAAGGAAGAAACGAAAAGTTTTGAAAAAAATGAAATGATGCATATGTATTTTTCGTCAATATCTTTTCAATTGAAATTCTACGTCCGTTAAGATAGATTTAAATAGAGTGATAGTTTTGGCGCTTTTGTGAAATAGATATAACTGTCAAAGCACATATTCATTGGAATATAACGATTACATGAAATTCACCCACATAATTTTCGAAAACATTCGCATAGTATTAGTATTTTTCTATTATAAATTCAATCAAATAATTAATTTTCTTTTATAAACTATTTTTTTTTCTATAAAGGATATGCTTTCTATATGGTGGGCAGAATGTGTTGTTTATATGGTTTCGTGTGAAATCGATTGTCAATGGTGATCGGACATTTGGGCTAATCTTGTTCGACATTGTTGTTGCCACTTGCCACACCTAGTGGGATGCTCTGTTCTTTGATCTTTCATCTGTGGAGATCAAGGAAGTTGAATTTGATTGAATTTTATGCTTTGACATGATCAAGTAACGAGTGTAGTCAACCTTTTGGAAATGGTTTGGCTAATTTCAGGATTCAAGTAGATGGTTCTCTCCACTAACAGTGGGCTAAAAATATGTTTTTCATGTAGAATAGTCAAGGAACAAGTGACTTGCACTCCCGGTACAGTTCAAGCGACTAGTTGTTGGGATCAAATAGCTTAAGAAGGTAGTCGGATATGCTGATCTATTCGTCATTAATGGGACTTCTTTTGAGTAGGAGTGTAGAAAGTAATTTCTCTTTGTCTCTTGGACAAAGTGATGTTTGTGCTTGACGTACTGATCGCTTTCTTGTGCTTAGTGTGCAGCTCATCTTCTAGCTTCTGCGAGTTTGGATAACGATGTCTGCATTTGGAACGTTTGGAGCAAAGGAGAAAAGAAAGCGTGCGTATTTAGTGGCCACAATGCAGCTGTCAAAGATTTACAGTGGTCACCTCTAGGGCATTTTATTCTCTCTTGTGGATTTGATTGTTCCTCAAGATTGGCTGACGTTGAGAAGGGGATAGAAACTCGGGTGTTCGAGGAAGAGCAGGCTATCACAGTCGTAAAATTCCATCCTGACAACCCTAACCTCTTCCTTTCTGGTGGATCAAGAGGCCTTCTCAAATTATGGGATATCAGAACCGGGACAACAGTCCATGAGTATGTGAGATCTCTTGGATGCATACTAGATGTCGAGATTATGGCTGATGGTAAGCAGTTCATTTCATCCAGTGATGAGTCAGGAAGCAGAATCAGTGAGAATTCTCTGATTGTTTGGGATATCTCAAGACAGATCCCGTTATCTAATCAGGTATGGGTCTTGTTTTATCTTTTCACTTCTTGGCTGCTGGTCCGTATCTATTTCCTTTAAGCATCTTGTCTGTCTCATATGTGAATAATTTTAGGTTTTTACATTCAAATGACTGTTGAAACCACTATCCGAGGGACAATAAAAACTTTTGTGAATACTTACCAGTTACCATAGTCATGAAGCAGTATTTGCAACTCAACATAGTACTATGGTTAATTTTTTTGCTTCTCACTAGTTTAAATGCTGCAACCTTGGTATGAGTTTGATCCGTTTCAAGGTCAAATATGATGCTCGTGCGGAAAGGCATGTTAAGGTACGCCAACTTTTCTAGGGTAAGTTATTGTGGTGGAATTGGCGACTCAACAAAATATCTTCCGGTAAGCTAGTCTTCTAATGACCAAATCACGCGCAAGTGCGGCCTTATGTGTTCCATATCCTTATTTATTTGCTTATATGTTAAAATTCTATTGCTGGCAACATCATGGTGTTTTTTATGGTCATGCTAGACATGGCAGGTTCCACACGAATTCAATGGATTTTGAAGCATGAAAGTTGTCTAATGATGTGAACGATTTTGCTGATTATGCCCTTGCTTGCTTAACATCGCATACTGTCATTTTTCGTTGCATACAAGACATTTCCTACTATTCAACTCTTGCTGTGATAGACAATCATCTGTCATCTTCAGGTCTATGCTGAAGCCTATACCTGCCCATGCGTGAGACGCCACCCATCTGAACCCTTTTTTGTGGCTCAATCGAATGGCAATTACATCGCCATCTTCTCCACAAAACACCCATTTAGGCTCGACAAGTACAAGAGGTTTGAGTCCCATGGAGTTTTTGGGTTCCCAGTCAAGTGCGAATTTAGCCCCGATGGAAGAACACTTGCCTCTGGCTCTTGTCTACTTCTATGATGCCAAGTCCTCCAATGTTATCAGGAAGATCAAAGCGCATGATCAGCGTTGCATTGATGTTGCTTTCCATCCAATCATTTCTAATGTGATCGTTTCGTGTAGTTGGAGTGGCGATATTGTAGCTTTTGAGTGAGGTGTATTTGGTTCCCATCGACATGTGAGATGATATTGCCTTTCTTTCAATTCTGGTGCGCCTCGTGATAAAATGAGAGGAAAAGAAATTTGGGCATGTTACTTCTAATTTAAAAATAAAATAAAATTAAAACAAAAAAGATTATCCACTCCAAAACAATGACATCATTCCAACTTGGTTCAAATATTGTTGAACTCTAATTGTTGCATTTAAATCATAATATGTATCTGAATTATCTTGTTATTGATTGTATCAACTAGATTAACTAAATTTTTGGTATGATTTGAATTATCACGGCTATATTTGCTCAGGAATAATAACTATACAAATTATTTAATCCAAATTCTATTTTTGTGATCAGATGTATGACATTGGAATTTTTCTACAATAAATTTATTGCAATGTTATTTATCACACTAGTCTGATGATTGGATCAAAGTTGGATCAATTGTAACGAAATGTATAACAAAATATATGGGGTGGTGGGTTCTAAAATAAATAGAGGTGTTTTCATGTGATTGTCTATTTGCGGCTTTCATCGAGGATCGGACATTTGGGTTGATAGTGTGTTTTGATACCCAGTGTTGCGAAGAAGAATGATGTCAAATTCTCTTATCAGGGATCCTCCCATCAGTAGAGATCAAGGAAAATGAATTTGATTGTATTTTTGTGTTTTCAATACGATGATTCCCTCTAGTTGGAGAAAACAGTTACAAGTTTGTATGCAAAAAAATATGTTTTAATCGAGCAGGCCACATTGATGAATGTGATGTATTTGGAAAATCCAAATCTTGATATGGTTAGATGATGACCTAGAGTTTCTAGGCCAAGTTGCACGACTATATATACGAGCCAATGATATACACTAATTCCTTGCCATGACAAGAAATTTGACCAATGATATACACTAATTCCTTACAAGAATTTTGAGTGTTAGTATGGACGAAGCTGTGATCCCTGGATTTGATCATACTATATTGTTTAATCTGAGCTCATTCGTCATACATGCACCTCTAAGTTAACATATGCACAAGATAATCGATACTGTGGAAAATAAGTAGTACTATATTGTAATCATGGATCTGGAGGCATTAGAGCAAGTCCAACGCAAAGTCAAAAAATAACAATGACATAATCAAAAAATAATGATGAATAGTATAATTTTGTTGTATATTGATAAGTTTGCTCCAATAGGACATGCTACAATTTAACAAAAGAAGGAATGACTGAAAGTGAGAGAATGAGTTTAATGAAAGAAATGGATGAAGTTGTGAGACGAGAGTAAATTGACAATAGTCATTTTCTACGTCAAATTTGACACAGGATTTGGGTATTAGCCAAATATGACAGCACAAAGACACACCAAAGAAAAATCCAACGTTATGCATCACTCACGGTAACCGAGATATGTGTAAATGACATCGAAGAATAGCGCTACTGGAACCTTCAGAATTAAGGTAACAGTCAAGCGACAGACAGACAAACCACATGAGATACACAATTCGTTTCGTCATCAACTGCAGTCTCACTAAGAATATAAATACCAAAGAAAAGCAAATGTATAATGTACAGGCTAAGCTGGTGAAACAAAAGCCGATACTGACACGAGAAAACAGGAAAGAAAAACACAACCACATGACAAGCCTCTTATTTTTATCCCAAGGCATGTCCAGTCCAGAAACCATCAAGTTCTATCACTAAAAGAGTTCCACGACAATGTGACATCGGCGAATGGAAAAGAAGCTGTGCATCTATCCCCGCTTGACCAGAACCACCATGATCACCATCACAGCCAATGCCATGAAAGATCCTCCGACAACTGCTCCTTGATTTCCCTCCATGAACCCAAATGCATTCTTCGAGGCTGGGCCATTGAAGAGATTTTGGACAAAGTCGGTCATTTTACTCACCATGTCGAGAACTCTATTCTTGGCATCCTCAACAAGGTCCATGATCCCGTATTCTGAATCATGGTCCTCGACAGCGGAAGAGTCTGTGAAACTCCTCGGCGATTGTGAATCTCCATATACAGCATCTGCATACAAATGAAGCTTTTGAGTTGCAGCAAGAATAAACAGACCTTTCCGATCAATAATAAATAAAAATAATAAAAAAATTCACAGCAAACTCATGAAGCTTAGGAATTTATGATTTATCCTGAGTGTTTGGTGATTTTCTCTATCTTACACCCAAAGGTCCGTTAATGCAAGTTGTATTATTGGCAGTAGTTGGGGTACAATAATAGTCACAACTAGTTTAAGATAAATTATTTACTTTTTGGACAGGTAAAGTATGGCTAATGTACATTAAAATGCTAGTAATACGTAGAAATAACCCTCAAAAGAAGCAAAAAAGGTATTATTCCAACCTGCAGCTCCGGACATCAGATATCCCTGAAGAGCCTCATTTTGCAAGACGGCATGCCAAACATTAGGATCACAAGCAATTGAAGCAACAACAGTCTGCGCCAAACAGCATCACTAGGGAATAGTGCTCCATTCAATAAGGGAAATGACCTGGCTTAGCAAAATGAAAGTAAAAAATAACCTGAGCAACTGGATCGTTTTTCAGCAACATGAATGTTTCTATAACTGGCCTAGCTTTGTGCTCCATTTGATCAGGCTGTGACAGAGCGCCATAGCCAAAGCCCTGAGTGGCCAGTACATTGTCCGCGCTCCTTGGAGAATTTGGTGAAGAGAAGTACATCCTACAAATAACGACAACCAAGCACAAATATTCAGCCAAAGGAACAATACTATACACAGTTAGGCAAATGGAAAGAAAAGGCTTTCGCAACAACAACACTGTTCAAAATCTTGGCCGATATGACCGATATCTCAGCCGAGATCTCATTTTCAACATCCAAATGAAACGATATGAAGAATTTTTTCGATATGAAAAAATAAGTCAATCTCATCGATATCTCCGGTTTGACCCGATATAACGGGGGATATCCGATACGGATATTATAACCCGATATAGATAAAAAATAATTTTATCCGTTTATTTTAAATTTTGTTTCCTTTTAATATAGAATAATTTTGTTTTCGACTGATGACTATAAGACATCGGAGTAGGAATAAAATGGAGAAAACGACAGAAATAAAGATTGATAAACCCTAATTAATGTTCATTGCTCTTGTTTTTTTGTTGTGTTTTTCTTCTTCTGAAGTCTCAAACTTGGATTACAAATGTTGTTATTCGATTTTTTGATGCAACTGAGAGATTCGAATTTTGTGTCTAGTTGTATTTTGATCCAGAAAGGAAAGGAACTTCTATGTTGCCAAATCAAATTTCGATATAAAATGTAAGAGAGCAGATGATACAAGTTTAAACAATATTCACAAATGATAACACCTTCCACATACAGCAGAAGAATTTTCGTACATAGCCAGCAGGGATTCCTGGTTCAGGCTCTAATCCAGGAAAGTGGAAAGATAAGGAAAACATATAAGCAATATAAAAGCATGCAGAAAAACCTCTTGAACTACACTAGAGATTAATAGATTATAGTACGAACTAAGAAAGGAGATCTGGAAGAGAACACACGAAATTATATTCAAGGCTATACACCAAGCAAAGATGCCAAACACAATGAAAGAATTTGCAAATGCAGCAAGTAACTCCACCCTGTACTCCTTTAGTGATCTTACACACTTCCATCCTCCATTTGTTTGAGTCAGTAAAGTAAATTCTTACTTTCTTAGTTCATTAAACCTTTTTAAGATGATGTTGAAAACCAATATGTTTCTCTTGTTGCACAAAAAATCTCACATGAATATACCACCCTTGCAACATTCAAGATGATCTATCACACACCAAAACATCTGGAATGATCAAGTAAGATGATGGTAAAAAGAAATCAAATTTGCACCTCATAGTAGATTTCAATATATCTTATCTTCAAAACAGGATCTTTCATACAGAACATAACTACCCACGAGGTCGACCACTGAACAAATCCTCGATAACCCTTCATTAGATGATAATTACATCGATACAGTTCTAAGTTCAAAACTACATTTTCAGGTATACTCCAATCATTTCTGCCTCTCTACCTGTCGCACATTATGGTTCAATAAACACAATGTTTCTACAAAACTAAGTGCATCACTATTCACTACAAAACTGAACCACAATCCCATGACCAAATCGATATAAACCCAATAAGACACGCATGACACATTTCCATAGTTCAAAAAAATGACAAGGACCAGTACTATAAGCGGTTAACCCAGTTCCAGCAAGCAGTTATCTTAGTTACTACAATCACCAATTCAATTTAGTGTAGCAATAAAGTTTTGAGCTCAACATACATTCTATCTACCACTTGAGAAATGATATTCTCATTTCAGTTTCAAGTGAATCTACTAAACACAGTGGAACCAAAACAAGAACAGCCAAGATGTCCCGGATGATCGATTAATAGAATTCTGACGCAAATCTCATGAAACATTTCAATAGATTATTACATCCTCTAAACAAAAGTTTATCTTTCATAGTGAGCAGAACTAAACCATCAATAAACCACACACTAAAAATTCCTAATGAAAATCATCGTTTCATTCAATTGTAAATCCAAATCTCCACTATGCACCAATACTATTAACTTCATAGTGCATAGCATAGCTTGCATTTATGGACCTATCGTGTATCGCATAAAAAACACACTAAATCCAATAAAATCAATCCACAATTTCTCAAATTTAACCCGTAATTTCCCAAAATGAACCGACAATTCAAGAAACAAATCAGCACAAACGCAATTAAAAAACGATCAAACTCAAATCTCCCATCACGTACTTATCAATCGCCTCCCTGAGCTCACTCGTCGCCTCCTTGGCCTCCTCAAAACTCGGCGCCGGCCCAAACACGATCCTCGTCCCAGTCCCTTCCATCTCCCTCGTCTCCTCCTCCACCATATCCCACTCCTCCTCCTCCCACGCCCTCCTCGCCGCCGCGGCCGCCATCGTCGGCGACACCGGCTGCGATGAAAGGGCCGCTTCATCGGAACGAGAAACAGCGGCGGCGGTGGCGCGTGCGAGGAAGGAGGCGGGGGTGTCGGGTTGGTGGTGGCGGCGGAGTGCCGCGAAGGTGGATATTCCGGCGACTTTCGCCGCCGCTGCCCTCATCGCTCCGCCGCTGCCCATCGTGATCTGAATTAGATTTGGTTTGGGTGAAATGAGGAAACGATATTATCTAATGTGGTTATATGTATGTGTGTGTGGATTTGATGTGATTTGGGATCGAAACCGACTTATGTGTACTGATAACTCATTTTTTTAATGATAATTTTCAGATTTTGTTTCGTTGGTAGGATAATTCGAGCATATGTGGAGTGGTGTTACGGTGTTTAAGTGAAGTTATTTAATTTGGGACCTTGAATTGTGATTGGTTTACGAGAGTGTGTCATTGGGGAAGTGTATGGTCAAAATTCTTCTTCTTTTTTTTTTTTTTTTATTGATGGAAGGGCAAAATTCTCTTGATTTGTACCTATGAATAAAGTTAGGGAAAAAGGGAATGTATATGTTTTTTTGGACGAATGTATATGTTATTAGATGTAGTGTAACGACGCATATGCTTTTTTTTTTTTCTTCCAAACACTTACTCATACGTCTTTGTCAAAGAAAAATTACACGACATGTATTTTAAAATATTTAAATATGATAAAATATTATTTTTTTAATAAAATTATCATAAAAAATAATAAAATATTAAATTAAGAATTTCAATCCAAAAAAATTTCTGTTATCGTTAGAAACAAATAAAAAAAAACTATATTGCTAAAAAAAAAAACCAAAACCACCTGACAATTGTTTTTTGAAGGGTACCTAACAATTTTTTTTTTATTTTTATGAAGGATACTTTTTTCTAATTTTTCTTTTTTTTTTTTGTGAAAAAAAGTGAGATTTAGATTTTTCCCCAATTGTTACACATAGAGCAAGGTGGATTTATAACGTTTCTCAAACTTAGATCACGATCGACAAAGTGGGTGTTTGAAAAATGGGTGATATTTGACAATCGGTTGATTATCGTTTTTCCTCCACTTTTTCTCGACAAGATCAACATTCCACAGTTTCTGTTGCAAGAATTCTTTTACGTTTTGATAATTCTGACTTTGGAGTCGTTTGGCTCATGCCAAACTTTGAGATTCAAAATTGAGACATTCCTATCTGCTCTCTTATCCCTAGGTAAGTCCTCTAGGCCATGTCATACCCTTTCGAATTTTGCCCCTTCTGACCAAAATGGTGGAGAATCTCGTACAAAATGTTATTCTTTGTTTACACACACCATAAATTATTATTATCTTCATATTTTCGATGATAATTATGTGATTTTGTTCTAATTGATTGAACGAAAAATAACCGATGCTGTGAAAGCAACCAATTAGCTGTTGTAATTGATTTTCAAAACACAGATTTAGTCATAAACTTTAAACTTTAAGTATATTGTGACTTTATACAGTTTGAACCAAGAATACATCAATCTGACCAATGTATGTGCATTCTTTTATGTACATTTTTTCTATGTATCTTCACGTGTACTTGTTTCTTTACTTCTACAACTGATTGTGTAGATCATCATCAGTCCTCAGGAAACCTTTGAACCAGTTTGCAGATGCCTTTGGGATCCTTGTAAGGTTGTTCTTGTAGTCGACATAGTACAATCCGAACCGGACTGTGTATCCGGAGTTCCATTCCCAGTTGTCGAGCAACGACCAAACAAAGTATCCTCGCACATCGCACTCATCCTCCCTGCAATTTTATGAATAAGGACTTACTAGGACATCACAGTTGCAATAAGGATTCACTCAGAAGATAGTAGTGCCCATCAGGAACAAAGGCGAGTTGGTTTTGCTATACCTTATAGCAGCAGAGAGGTTGGACAGGTAATCCATATGATAACTTATCCTCTGTTCATCTTGTAATGCTTCGTTCAATGCTACGTGCGATCTATTCGGCTCATCCACCCCTGATGTTACATGATTACACGGTCAATATATAACTTTCATCATTACAGAGCTCAAAGCATAGTTAAGATGGTCGAGGGAATGAATGGATCTTCGACTTACCATTTTCTGTGATGATGACCGGCGGATTCCCATAATGGTCCTTCAAGTACATGGCTAATTTCCTGATGCCCCATGGTACAATATGAAGCCAACTTGATGCAGCCTGAAACAGGAGTATTATCTTGATATATGATTATATTTCATAGCAAAGCCCTGCCTAAATAGTATTTCAGAGCATTTACCTTCTCTCCAATGGCTTTTCCGTCCTTAGAAGCTGCAAAACGAGCATGATTACATGAAAAATAAACTTCTATCCATCTCGAGGTGGCTAAATGCTTAAACTAGTTGAACTATCGCTAAAGTGATGGTGAAATATCTTACATGTGGTAATAACAGCAGAATCAGACGAGGCATCCTGCAAGAGGAACTTCCTGATCCGCATCCTGTCATTACGTGCATAGAGCGTCGTATAGTGATTCACACCAACAAAGTCCAATGACCCTGACAGCACTTCAGCCACCTCGGGTGATATTTCAGGCAGCCTGTCTCCAACAAGTTTCTCCATCGACTCGGGATATCTACCAAAGAAGAGTGGATCAAGGAACCTGATTCACCTGTTCCTTGTTACAAACCAGTGTGAAAATCTCAATATTGAATCTAAGCATTCTATTCTTTTCATTTGTAAGCGAGATGTCATGAGACATTACCATCCAAGTGAAAAATCAATAGCTCTTTGAGCCGCTTCTTGATCTTCCTCGACGCTAGTAAAAGGTTCATACCACTTGGCATCTAATGCTATCCCAATCACCCCTCCCTGCTTTTCCTGGAAAATTAAAGTATGAGACTTAAAGGTCTAGTTACTGCATGCTGATAGTTACGCTTGAGATTCTGAAATGGAATTTACCTTGAACCTTGTTTGGTATGTCCTGTAAGCAGCGGTATGCGATAAGAGAATATTGTGAGCGACAGTATATGGCTCCACGGACGATTTCCCATTTTTGCAAATAAGATGTCCGAGGATGGAACACCTTCCAGGAGCTTGAACTCCAGTATCATAACCTTGAAGTGCGAATCCATGAGGCTCGTTAAATGTGATCCAGTGCTTCACCCTATCTCCAAAGATCTCGAAGCATGTCGAAGCATAATGCTGAAAGTCCTCTCTAGGAATACATTGAACAAGACAACTGTTAGTTTTCATCTCAATGCAGAATTCTGTTATCACTTCGCGATATGATGCTAAAAAAATCAAATATTTACATTATTTGAGTGCTCAACCATCCGCCGTAGCTATTTTCGAGCATCTGTGGGAGGTCCCAATGATAGAGTGTTACATAAGGTTGAATTCCTGCAGATTGACAACAAAACAAACATATAGGTCGAGTAGATTTATCTGCATATCATGATTAACTATGAAAATGGGCACGAATTTAAGTACCTTTGTCAAGCAAAGCATTGATGAGATTATCGTAGTGTGATATTCCCTCTGGGTTTGGATCTCCTGTTCCATCTGTGAAGAATAAAGTAACTAACTTCTAAGTTACGTTTCAATTTATATATAGGACTGATATCAAATATGACAAAGGCACAAGTTCTTACTAGGGAATATTCTAGGCCATGATATTGAGAATCTGTAAGCATCCATTCCTATATCTTTCATCAAGTCTATGTCACCCTACAAGATATCTTAGTCAAAAGAAGACAAAAATGAAATGCAAGAATAACACTAAGTTTTATGAAGATATATACAGTAAAGATTAGTGAGACTGTTGTCGCAGCGATCTCATTTGCTCCGTTATGAACGTGCTTTCTACAATAAGCTTGTGCATCTGCTAAAATTGATTTATCATACGATTCATATCTTAAGAACTCTACATCTTATATCATGAAGTCAAATCCTCTCGTACCCGCTATCTACTTTTTTTTACTTGATTCTTCTTCTTCTCCACTTTTCTTACATTAAGGTCATTGTCTTTAATTATGATTTTTTCCAATAGTAGAGAAATGAAAACTTATCCTTAAAAACAATCTCTTTGTTAGGTGTGAGTGATGTAAGATTCTATCCTAATCCCTTTTACTCAATGTTAAGCAAAGCACAGAGAATATATATAGATTCCACTCCACCATCAGTGGATGGAATTGTTTCAACCCAACAACAACAGATTCAAATTTAGCACTCACACTCAGACAATCTACAAGTATGAATTGAACTCATATCTCAATCCAAAAACCTCAGTCATGTCGTCCTTTCATATCCCATTTGTATGAGGATGCAGTGATTTGAGTCTTAGAAACTCACCTGGAATCGATGATACTGATCAACGGCAACGTCGGCATTGCTGAAGTCCAGTATCCTCCCTACAATAACAACGATCATGACTCCATTTTATGACAATAAGCATAGCATTGCAATAACAAAAGGGTAAGTTCAAGTTACCAAATTCCCTTGTAAATGTGTCCCATATACTTGCTCCCTTGTTTCCTTCATTTGCTGCGCCTTCAAACTTCAACACAAACAGCACACAACTCACCAAAGTGCATGATTAAACAGATCATATATACAAACTGAAAGCAGAGCAAAAAGCTACCTGATAAGCAGAAGATGCGGTTCCAAAGACGAAACCATGAGGGAAATCCTCTCTCCCGATGGACTCAGAGCGCACCAACAAGAATCGAAGAAGCAACGAAGCAACCAGAATCTTGATCATGGCTAATTAAGTCACCATAGGAGAACCTAGCGATGAACTTTAAAGGGCTGTATTGGGTTCAGTTTCATCAGAACCTTGAGTCTTATACTGAAGAAACCCGCGACAGCGACGGGTTGCTTTGATGCAAAGGATCAACTTGATGGATTAAGTGTTGAACAATACAACTCCAATCTCTCTTCTACTCTTTGTTTTTTTTAAAGGCAATTTCGTTACTTCTTCAAATAAGCCCATATGTTGTATTATGGTGAGATCGTTGTTTATATATATGTGTGTTTAGAATTAGTCTATTTATGTTATCTAATTTTATATAAAAACACAAGACAAGAAGTTAAGTAAGGTGTTCTTGTAAGGTTCTTGGGGGTGTTCCAAATAAAAATATGATGTGATTTATGAATATTAAACACAATTAAAGTGCGATTATTTTTAAGTGTACGAATTTATTATATTTTATTTTTATTAAAAATTATATTTTTCAATATATTTTGATTTCGACGATTCGATTTCTCAACGTTATGCTTGTACTTTGAGTGCACGTTTGCATTAAGATACCTGGGTTCAAAGAGGAGAGTGAAGATAATGAAAGGGAAGAGGGAAGATTATTCACACCATTAATGGATAAAGAGACAAAATGAGAAGTTTATCATGAGGAGATAATCTCAATCTGCAGGAGTACTTGACAAAGAAAGACTAGGAGGAGAATGAAATACACCCCAGTATTAGATAGGTGATGTGAATTGATAAAGGAAAAAAGATCTTTAGTTTTTCGGAGAAATCTTTATTATTATAAATATATAATATTTACATATTTTTTTATATTATTCACATGATTTTCGTATGTTGACATACAAATCCGATACTAATTTTAACCGAAACGTTATCGGAAAGGAAGATATGTGTTTGGTTGGACCAAAATAAAGAATGGATTGGAAAGTGACATTAAGAGAGCAAAGAAAGATGTGCAAGGAACCAAAGAAATTGAGAAAGACTTGCCACCTAGTAGGCATTAGACTCAATACATGTCAAAGTTGCTAAAATTGACAACAAAAAACATGACATCAATGAGTCCCAGGCTTTTGGAAAAAATCATCTCAATGAATGTGTATCCGTTTGATTCCTACCAACAGTAACACCTAAACAAGAGCGACGATAGTGATCACTGATGGAAATGATATGTTCAATGAGAAGCTCTTTTATTGGAAATCTGGAATAACTTTGATACTAGTTCTAAAGTTCATGATGAATTTAATCATATTTATAAGTGATTTAATTATATTCGATAAAAAACCCACAAGTTTTATTGTCGGTTTCGTAATGCATAACATTTAATTATATTAACCATTTGCTGATGCTTCAATCCTCAACTTCCATCGTATCATAGGAATCTACCTATATACCGTGCATCACTTCATCCCATCTAAAAGACCATACAAATTGATGCGAAATTAAGCATATGAACTATAGAAACCAGCCAAAACTACATTCTACCACTTCAAAATTATATTTTCCCCATTTTATCCATGCCGACGTGACCCCGCCACCAAACCCCCAGGGACATTTCCGTCCATTACACAAACAAACCTCCCAAGTCTCCTCCTCTCACTACCCTCGAACATAAACCCCTCCAATCAACTCCCAAACCCTAAAAATGGCGACGGCGATGAGAGCGGCGACGACGGCGACCACGACGGCGGCAGCGTCTCGCGGCCTGACGCGGCTATTTTCGAGCTTCTCATTCATTCCTCCGCCGGCGAAATCTCAGAAGACGCCGGAAATTCCCCCCGCTGAGCCTAACCCAAACCTCTTCGTCTCAGGCAAACGAATCGTTTCCCTTTTTTCGCATCTATATTTGATTCTGTTTTTTCTAATTTCAAGTCCGTTGTTTGGATTTTGGATCGACGGTTGTATTGTTGCTGATGACGATAGTGGATTAAATAGTTGAGGTTTGGGGTAAAGGGGAAACGAGGGTTTAGGGTTTTGGAGATGTTTGTCGGTTTCGGATCGATCGGGGTTTTAGTGAGGGAATTAAGATAAAATTTTCGGCATTGAGGTTCGAGTGGGGAGTTGAAGGGGTTAAAATTGTAGGATCTGATTGAATTTGGTTGAATTGTATGGGAAATGGAATAGGTATGGATGGCGGAGTGGGACCTTGAAATGAAGATCTGATTAGCTTGGAATCGAAATGGTGGTGGTGGTGGTGATAGTTGTGTGATTATCGGTTTATATTAGGTTGAATAAAGTTGCTGATTGGAATACTGAAAATTAGAAACTGATGTTAAACAACCACCACCACCCAGGTATCCCACACGGACAGGGCTTGGGAAGATTAGAAACCGATATGAGTTAAAAATCAGAAATAACAATTGTTCCAAAATTGTGTCTAGAATAACACATCCATGGAAAAGAAAATAAAAGGCACAACAAATCCCGGAGCAAGGTTGTGTCAGTGGTAAGTAATTATTCCCCCTAATCCATGTCATGTGATCAGCGGTTCGACAATCCCTGAAGACGTCAGGAAGTGATCTTCGTAAGTCATCCGAGGGAACTGAAAATGAAAAACATAAGCGAAGCGGGAACGTGGTTTTTCTGAACTGGGGCTAGAAGTTGGGATTTGATGAAGTAGGAGGTTTGAGATCTGGAATCCAGTGTTCTACTGATTGCTCAATCATTCTAGAATGTCTTGTTTCATGTCAGGAGAGAATATTGAGGGGTTTGTGTCCTGTACTGTGCTTGAGCAGGGAAAGGTTTTGATTTGGCACTTGTTTGTATTTCTAGGGATGAATCTCCATTTGAAATGCTGTAGTTGTAGCTGTAGAAAGTCTCAAGTAATTTCCTTCATATAGTCATGTTTCCCATAATTTCAACTTTAAAATACTGTAGTTGTAGCTGTGTGTGCTTGAGTTTTTTGGCTAACTAGCAAGGCTATGACCTAGTAATCCTATGAAAAATTGGGTCTAAGGATGACGAGATTAAGTTTCAATATCAGACTGTAGTTACTTCTGATGATGTTAACTCGCTTCATCTCATAGGGCGGAATAATGTCAAACATTTCACTTCTATTGGATTAACTTTGAGCTAAACCATAAGTTTATAGTCATTATTGGTTCATGTTATTTAAAGTGTTAACCCTTCAATATGAGCTTAGTTTTTCGTGTGTCTTACAAATTTCAGGACTCAGCAAAAGGACTACTACTGATGGACTGCGGAAAGCCTTTGAAGCATTTGGTGAAGTGGTTGACGGTCTCTCTCTCTCTCTCTCTTTTCTTGCCATAACCTTTCTATTGAAAGTTTCCTTTGGATTTCTTCGTTTCTGATATCATGTTTGTTGCAGCAAAGGTGGTGACTGATCGCGTCTCTGGGTCCTCAAAAGGATTTGGGTTTGTTAGATATGTCACTACAGAACAGGCAGCCGCAGGAATACAAGGCATGGATGGAAAGGTTAGGGCAGGTTTGGTATCGTTGTTGTTTTCTATTGTCTATTTCACTGGTTGATGAAACAAAAGTGTGTTTATGATTTCAGTTTTCTAAACAGATGAAACGAAAGTAGAAAACGCAAAGCCAGAGAAAATGATGTTTCCTGTTTCATTTGAGTATTATATTTAATAGCTTTTTATATAAGAACATTTTATTTTATAACATGATTTTGGTTTTCGTTGTTGATTATTTGTTTTTATTATTGGTTTTGGTTTTCATAATTTTGAACAGCAATGTCAAATAACCCTTGAGTTTTTATAGCTCCGTTCTCTGGTTGATTTGTTGGAAGGACGAGACTTCTAGGAACTGATTTAATTTTGTTGAATCATATTGGGGGACGAGATAAGCCATTTTCTACATGGATGTTCTATATATGGATGGTTGGTTGGTTTTTGCTTGAGTTCAGAATGCTTCCATGTCTAAAATTTTGTTAGATTTGTGTAATCCTAGTGATATAATCTTGGAATGTTTATATGTAGAAGAGTGTTGAGAACAAAATTAGGAACTTGTGTAGACACTTACAAAGGATGATTTCCATCTTTAACTTCCTCCTCACTCAAAGGCCTTGTGTGAACGGAGCATTGTCGTGCCTCGTTCTCAACCCCAAATAAAGGGCAATAGGGTTTGAGCTAGAGATCTCCCATATGTCTGTTCTGTGATTTTCTGTCAGAAGTATAGATTGCAGAGTTGCAATATTGTAATCTATGTCATTTAAAGAGCGAATGGTTTTGACAGAAACGCCATTCAGTTTTTTTTTTTTTTGTTTTTTTTTTAAGTTGCAGCTCTTTATGTTCTTTGAATAGAGGCACTTGTGGCTGGTACCATTGCGCTAGCTCATCTCTCTTCTTTTCCTGTGGTTGTGCAGTTCCTGGATGGCTGGGTTATATTCGCGGAGTATGCCAGACCTCGGGCTCCGCCCGGTTCCTCTCCAGATGGCAATAATCCTCCTTTTGGCAGCACTTATCCTTTTGCTCGAAGTCATTGACTTGTCATCAATGAGTCGATCTCATCCGTTTTTTGATCGGTTTATCCTGTGCAATCACAATTATTCATTAGACTTACACTACCATTGTGCTGAGACTGACATTGTTGTACGGACATGTATGCTGCAGAATAACGACATCTATTGTAATTCGTGACTTCTTATTGTTTGCACACATTTAGTCATGATCACAAAGTACACACCTTGTTGCATTGCAATGCTTATAAATTGTAAGTTTTGTCTTTGAGAGCCTTCTGTAGCCATTGCTAGACTGCAGCTAACCTACGGTATTCTTTGACACTGCAATCGAACTGGTGTCTCTGGCTGGCCAGCTGGGATAACACCGCAATGAGCTGAGCGGAGTCTAGAAGGTGCTTAGATTGGTCTATTTTGCATATTTTTGGCATATTTTGAGCGTCGCTTATGTCGTCTAGGTTATTTGCACTTGTGAGTCATCCTTTGAGGCTATTGGCACTATGGTTGTAATGGATGGTCCAGTTTGGTACTTCCAAAATAACTGCATTATTTCATTTCGCTAGTTAAGGTAATGACATTTCTGGGGAACGTACCGAAGTACTCCTTTGGATTGGACATGGCGCTGAAGAGTTTACTGATGTTGTCTAAAAGAAAATGATTAAACGATCCTTAAATAAGACGATGTCATTTCATCAACTATTGTATGTTAATATTGCTCGAGTGAATCTTTTATCAAGGTGGCAGGAATTCGCAGGTTAGATCGAAGTAGTTGAGAATCGTGAGATTGAGGGCAAACCTGGTGGCAGGTGCGAGGTTCAAGCTACGAAGTAAACAAGGGGTGAGTACAAGAAATCTTTCCTTTTCGATCCAGCAGAGGTTGCCATTTATAGGTATCGGCAACTCGAAGTAGTAAGCGTACACTGTGGAGATGCAAATTCCTACACTGTTGAACAGGAAAACATATATGCTTGAAGCTACATTGCTACAGTATCCTGATATGATCCATCTAGAGTCTTCTGATAGGATCCATAGGTATGAATCGTGTGACATTGAAAATTACTTCATCACATAAAACTATAGCAGTATCTATTTGATATCATTTTTGTTTTATATTTTCTGTTAAAGTTTTATTGACTGATGAAACAAAACAAATTGTTTTCGATTCTTATTTTTTGAACGGATGAAACAAAAACAGAAAATAAAAAAATTTCACAAATCATTCTCTTTGATAAAATGATTATAATTTTTGTTATTGGTTTTTTGTTTATGTTATTGGTTTTCTTAATTTTGAATAACACCACCAAACAATCCTCTTTTTCTCTAGCTCGTGCGGCACTTAGCAAACTTCGCCTTTGAATGTGCTAAGTCAGTCTTACTCACACCTCGCTCAAGTGTTTGTGGAACTTGACAAGGAAAGCTTGGAAGACTCTTGGCTTTGAAAGCTTGTATGCTTTGATTCAAGACTCGATCGATGGCGTACAAATGGTGAGGGCAAGCCTATTTATAGGCCTTGCCAAGAGAATTCTAAAGATTTCCCTACACTTCCTAGAACTTCCTAGAAAACCCTAGAGAAGTCTAATATTTACAAGAGGATTCTACACTACTCTAGATAGGTGTAGAATATACAAGACGTTTCCACATAACGCTAGACAATTCTAGAGTTTTCAAGAGCTCTCTCCATGACTCTAGAGAAATCTAGAGTCTTCTTGTCAATCCTTATAAATGGCAAGTGTAGGTGGCCAAGGAGTTAGTCTCGTGCGAAAGTTTTAGTGCGTGACATCCTCCCCCACCTATCCTGTCGACGCCCTTGTCGCCTGCGCCAGCGAAAACTTTGAGATCTGTCCTTCAATAGCGGCAAGTTCTGCTTTTCGGCTTAAAGCATCCGCTACCAGATTTTCCACGCCTTGAGGCGGCCTATACGCAAGTCCATGCCATGACTAGAGGCTAGGAATTTCATGTCCTTGTATGAAGAGTCAGAATCCCATAACGAAGCCCTGCTCAGGTTCGCAAAGTTGGACTTCGATGTACTACAGAAGATGTATCAGAAGGAGCTAAGCATCATTGCCAGGTACTTACACTGAATGTTATATATCATCAGCTCTCTTTTGGCATCATAAGGTAAACGTAACAGCGATAATTTGTTAAGTAGTCAACCGACAGATTTTCTTGAAAATATTATTTTCCTGCCAAATTCAATACCTAGACAACTAAGATGAAATCACCAAAACACGATCGAGTTAGGCTATAATCGAGGTGGCTAACTCTACCCAATTTCTGTGCATTGTAGATGGTGGGAAAATCTCGACTTTAAGAGAAAGCTTCCATGGGCACGAGATAGACTTGCGGAATGTTACCTTTGGACTCTGGAAGTACACTCTGAACCACAATATGTGTTGGGAAAAGTCGATATATGGTGCGGACGAAATTATCCAGCATTTTTCCTCTCATCGTGCAATTAAAATAAAATAATTAAATAGTCCAAAATAAATAGAGTTAGACATCAAGATTTTTATATGAAAAACCCTTAAAAAATAAAAGGAAAAAAATCACAGGACAAATATCATCCTTAGACTTGTGATAGAGGATTACAATCAACAAGATAACTCTCACAAATTTTTTTCTCTAACGGGATAAAAATATATCCATAAAAAATATCCCTCAATATCACAAACTGGATATTTTCTAACTGTTTGTTATTTGGTGTGATCCTTTTGTTTTTTACGATCCAAATTTCATATTCTCTAGAAGCTGTTGCCATCTCTTGTCATTTTTTCATACATGCTGTCATATTTCAATGTTCACGAATTCTCTTGCTTTTAGTTCACGCTGGATCATTCGGTTTCTTGCAGCTTCCTGAATGGTCCGTCTTCTTTTACTTCTTTTTTTTTAATTGTGGGCCCCACAAAAAAGGAACCCACAAGCAATACGCATTGCCTAGAAAGTTTGTGACGAAAGTGATTCAACTGACTTTCACCATGGATGATGTCTGTGATAACTATGGTACGCAGGAAGAACTTATTCTTTTCACTGACGCAGTAGAGAGATATACTGAGGCAACCACTCGAATATTAAGCTTTGGTTGTTCTTTATTTAATGTTGTAGATGGGAGATCAGTGCCATGGATAAGCTGCCCGAGTATATGAGACTGGTTTACCAAGCGTTATTAGACGTGCACATCGAAATGGAAAAAGAAACATCGAAGGAAGGAAATGCATACCGTATAGGTTATGCCAAGGAAGCTGTAAGCGTGCCTATCCGCTGGCTGTTCTTTTATTTTCTCCTTGCTAATACTCTCAAGTAGTTTCAACATCGGATATAATTATGCGAGTAAAACCACATTGCAGATGAAAACAATAGTGAGGGCCTATTTCGAGGAATCAAAGTGGCTGAACAGAGAAAAGATTCCGACGACATATGAGGAATATATGCAGGTTGCCTCAGTCAGCTGTGGTTATCCAATGTTATCAGTTGCATCCTTGGTCGGAATGGGAGATAGAGTCACCAAG
>JAOVYX010000486.1:0-13597 GCA_035668315.1 Drosera spatulata
GAGAAGTGATTTGGAAAACTTTAGAAAAGAAGGGAGTGACGAGTAAGTATATCGAGATTGTGAAAGACATGTATGAAAAAGCTGCTACATGTGTGCGAACCTATGTTGGTGAAACAATTGCTTTTCCTATTAAAGTGGGTTTATACCAAGGATTAGCTTTGAGCCCATACCTTTTCGCCTTAGTAATTGATGATCTCACTGAGCATATACAAGATGAAGTACCATGGTGTTTATTTTTCGCTGATGATATTGCTCTTGTGGATGATACGAAAGAAGAGGTGAATGAAAATTTGAGATTTGGAGGGAGACGTTGGAAAGTAAGGGGTTAAGGATCAATAGAACCAAGATAAAATATATGGAATGTGTCTTTAATGAGAGTAGTTAAATAAATAGTGAGAATGTATTGTTGGGAATAGAGTCTCTCCCTAAAACGGATTCTTTCAAATATATAGGTTCGATGCTACATAAGAGTGGAGGAATTGACTCAGATATTGATCATAGGATTAAAACAGATTGGTTGAAATAGAAGGGCACTTCAGGGGTGCTATGTGATCCTAAAATACCTACCAAATTAAAAGGAAAAGTTTTATAAGACAGTTATTCGACCAGTGATACTGTATGAGTCAGAATGTTGGACAATTAAGTGACAGCACGCACAAAAGATGAGTGTAAATGAGATGAAAATGTTAAGATAGATGTGTGGACATACAAGAATAGATAGGATACGAAATGAAGTTATCAGACAGAAAGTGGGTGTGACTCCAGTAGAAGTTAAGATGAGGGAGTCACGACTAAGATGGTATGGTCATGTGAAACGCAGACCAGTCACAGTTCCTATTAGGAGATGTGAAGCTTGGGAGTTAGCATATGTCAAGAGATGACGAGGGAGACCTAAAAAAACTATGAGAGAAACCTTGAAGTATAATATGACCTATCATAATCTTACAGAAGATGATGTACATGACAGATTGGAATGGCACCGTCGTATTCATGTAGCCGACTGTACTTGATGGGATAAAGACTTGATTTATTGTTGTTGTTGTAGACATCACTAGTTAATTTTAATTCTCATGAGATTCTAATTTATCAAAAATATCACATTGCCTCTCCACAAGCATCCACCATCATATCCGTCACCACACTCCCCATATTATCCTTCCCCTCCCCCTCCACTCCATCATCCCTATCATCATCCATCATCGTCGTCGTCACCCGTCGCAATCATTCATGAAATCATTGACTATGCAATGATGTTCTTAGTCAGATTTTGATTTGCGATCGAAGATGAGTTAAATTCCTCGACGTACTGAAATTAGGATTTCGAGATCGATGAAAATGAGAGTGAGAATCATAAATATTACGGGGAATCAAAGCTAGCTATCTAGCTAGCTGTGAGAGGTTTGGTTTGGTTTTGAATTCAACGCATGCAAGGAATTCTCGCAACAAAGAGGGCCGTGGAGGTTAGAGGGAGATAACATAGAGGTGGTTGAGGGAGATAATGGAAAGATGGAGAGCTAAAGGGTATGTGGGAGTGTGTTTTTGATAGCTAGACATCAGTCCATTGATCGTCACTATTTTACTATAAATATAGGAATTCCTCATCTACATTTGCCATCTCAAGCTTCAAATGCTTTGGAAACTCCTAACGATTGCTAGCAACGAAACAAACATCAATTCAATATAACAGCACGTCTCAGTAGAAAACCCAACCCCAAACACAATGATTCACACTACAAATATATTATAAACAACCCCCGAATGGCCGCCCAAGAAACATGCAATGCTAATCAGTCCATGGATTAAGTGCATCATCTATATCATCTATTACACCTGTACAAAAAAATAGTACGTTTAATGAAAAATATATCATGTATATCATCCAGTGCGTCTGTGCAAAAAAATAATATGCCTAGTAAAAAACATATCATATATATTATCTAACACGTCTGTGTAAAAAAGTAGTATGTCTAGCGAAAAAACATCATCTGGTACGCTTATACAAAAAAGTAGTACGTCTGTATAAAATCTAGTACGTCAAAATTGGTTTATTAAATAAATATTGATCAATAATGGATGAAGGCAATATAAGAAGGCGTATTAGTTCAAGCCTACTAATACGTCGATAAAGAATGTAGTACGTCATTACACAAAAATACCATTTATTTAAAACTAGTAAGTCTTTGCAAAAAAGACGAACTACTTTTGCATCAGGCTTGTTCAAATAAAATAGTACACGTAGTTAAAAAACATAACTATTAAGCTTATGCAAATAAAGTAATACGTCTAATTCAAAACATAATTGATACGTCTATGTAAATAAACTAATGTGTCTAGTTAAAACGTAACTAGTCCGCTTAGTTAAAAACGTTACTAGTAGGCTTATGCAAATAAACTGATACACCTAAACAATAACTAGTACGCCTGAATAATAACTAGTTTTTAGTGTCATACTGGAATAAGATGCACTATTTTTGTACAACTAATATGTTTACGCAAATAAATGAGTACCGGTATGCCTAAAAATTTTTTAGTACATATAAACATAAAGTAGTACGTCTATATAAAAAGTAATACGCTTATACAAAATATAGTATACTTATGCAAAATATAATACGTTAAAATTAATTTATTTTATGCGTAATAGTACTGGGACAAGACATACAACATGTGGAGCTAGTAGTACGTCTTTCTCCGAACAAGGTATCTTTCGAAAAGTAGCTTGTTTAACTTATCATAATTCTACTTTAAGCTCCCAAGTTAACATAATCACAAAGTTTACAACTCGACCTTGAGGTCTAAATTAGCTTACAATTGACTACTCCATGAACGACGACGACACCCCGCGAACCTAGAGAGAATCGAAGCTGGTGATGAAATCGGGGAATTCGTAAACCACAAAACACATTATGCTCAAAACATGTAAATGCAAACAATATGTGATCATGATGGACAACGGCATATAAGTACCAAAAGATCTCAGCCATTAACAAAATAATTCCTAAAATGACTTTCACACCATCTCCAAGATCAATTATTTATCGCAGCGATGGATGTGGCTCATATAGTACTTGAATCCTTCATAACAAGACATTATGATATGAAAAGCATGTGTATACTTGGACAATACTTGAATCCTTGATAATAAGACATCTTTCCTATATTAGTTAAGTGATCTTTATCATCTGAACAACATGGAGAAGTCCCTTTTGTCAGATTGTGAGGAAATATGTCAATCCATGCAGACTCAATTTCATGAGTTTGTTACTGATACCATATTATTAAAAACATATGAGAATGCATCTCAAGAGACATTGGTGGTGGTGTTAGTTATGCTAGATTTAAGTCAATTATTTTTACTTGATATGCAAAGCTGACAGGTAAGTACAACATCCAACATGAAGATGTTTTTTGAGACATGTGTACATCTCAAAATTTGGTCGACATATGATTTATATATCGACCTCTGATGATGATGATGATGAATGAATGAATAATGATGGTGATGGAGATAATAATGAGCGAAGATGATGATGATGGAGATAATAATGAGCGAAGATGATGATGACGGAGATGATGATGATCGATGAACAGAGAAAGGAAAGAAGAAAATGATGAGAAAATATGAAAAAGAACAAATTAAGAAAGATTGAGTGTTTTTTTTAATGAAAATGATACTCTGCGAGAATAAAGTTTTCTGTATGGTACCTATTTGAAAAAAATCTCCAAAATAATATCCCATGAAAATTTTCACAAAAGAAAATGATAATAAGATAATGTGATATAAAGTGAGAGTAATATTGATATTTTGACTCCAAAAATCTATCATTTTTTGAAACATTATAATTTATGTACGATAGTAAAATTTAGTAATGTGTTATAATTTATGTGGAACAAAAAAAATAAATATTATGAAGTATCTATTTTTATGAAAGTTATGATTTTATGACTTTTATAGTTTTTTAGGAAAAGTTTGAAACAGATCATGAGACAATCTAACAATGTCCGTGATAAACTTCTCGTGAAACATAATTTAGTGTAGGTAATGTAAGGGGGTGAGAATTGTGCGCGGTAAATTGAGAGTTTAAAACGAAAAAGAGAAAAATGAAAAAGATATGTAGTGTAGATAATTTGAACTTTGACATAGCAGAATTTAGCAATCATAAAAGGACCATAGGACTTATTTATTTAGGATCGAATTACTATCTTATATTAAGATGAGCTTAGATATTAAGATGAGCATAGAGTGTGTGTCATGAACGGTTAAGATTGAAACGACATAAATTAACAATTGAGAATATTATCTTCTAATCTTAATCATTCATTTTTTTGATCATTTATTTTTTATCGTTTAATTTTAATCATTTATTTTTTATTAAACACATCTATCCGATGATATATATTTTCTTCTTCCCCTTTTCCCTATTAGGACAGATAAAGTAACATTAATGTAACACTATGGACCATTATTCTCGTTAAAATTTTAGAATGGAACAAGGAACATCGGAGTAATTTTTTTTTTTTTTTTTCAGCAAAAACTTTTTGGGGAGACATATTTTCATCTTCCCCTTTTCCAGCCCCGTTTACAATATGCCACCACTTCCTGATGGAAATTATTTAAATACAGTAAATTCCAAAACACAAACCCTAGTGTGGTTTGGACATTCCAGGAAACAAATTGTCATTCACAGTCCCCATATCTCATCCCGTTATACAAATAAAGAGAAATAGTGAGAGGGGGGGTGAGACATGGGAGGATGATTAGCACCCGTTTTCCAAAAATCTCGGAGAAACTCCCAACAGGAGGATTTCAAAAGGATGATGAACAAATTGTTGTACAATAAAACAATTCTGTTCACTACCATTAACTGTTGAAGCTCACCGTCCGCACCGTCCACCGTCCTTCTCCCCCTCCATGGGCAAAATATGTTTTGTGTCTATATTTGTTGCCGTCCAACCTTGACCACAAAATGCAAGTGTGTGGCTCCTTGCATATGTAAATCTATGCTTATATAAGGTGAGCTTTTCTCCTTTGTTAACATATACCAATAACACAAAAACAAATCAAAAGCAAAACGATACTAGACGCCTTAAGTATTGTGTTTTAAGAACGTATCCCGAATAAAAATGTGATATAATTAATGAATACAAAACACATTTAGAATGATTGTTTTATGAAGTTTACGGGTTTATAATAATCTACTATTATTATAAATTATATTTCTCGTTATAATTGGGTTTCGACGATCCAATTTTCCAACATTAACAAGCAACACAGAGCACACGAAGGGCGTGAAGAATGAATACGTGCTGGAGCCAACGAGTTTTTTTCGAGGCTGGCGAAACAGGTAAAGCCAAGGATGAGTTGCAAAGCCGATGAGAAACATGGCTCACCGGATAAAGGGCGCCTAGTGCTGGTCTGAGGGACCAGTCCTCGACCTTCCATTGTCCAGCATGCTTCCATCGTCGGCATGGGAAGATGCTGAGATGCCCGAGTAACTTTGTTCCAGACGATGGAAGACCGAACCGCCATTGGGTCGATGGGACTGGGACATGCTGGAGCTTGAGTTCATGGGAGTCTCAGCGACCCTTTCTGCGGTGTTAGGGGGAGAGCGTCTGAACCCATTGCCAATGACAGATTGGTCAGCTTGACGAGTGGAATCAGAGGCACCATGTTCAAGCCTCTTACTTCCAAGGAGCCGACCACTGGAACCTCTGACTCGATTCAGAGCATGACGATGTCGTGATTCATGAGAATAAGGCCGCACAGCTGGATGATCCTGTGTTATTTACCATAGTACTTTAAAAGAGTGTCTCACATCTGAAAACGTACACTCTCCTGAATGCTAAATACACCAGTTGCAATCTCTGACCATTAAGCCCTATCTAGCATGTCAACATCCGTTCAGGAATCAAACGATTGCTAGGTAATATCAACAGAATGTACCTTCTCGCTTTGATAAGCTTGTTCTGAGCCTCAAGTTTTGCTCATGATTGCCGTCTTCTGAGGATTCTGTGGTATTGCTCAGCATTAACATAGATGGGTTCATCTTCTGCTATGCTATCAAGAGGAAGTGGCAAGCGAGCAGGAATCATCCCAACTATCAGGGGCTGTATCTGATCAAGAAATCACCGGCGTTCAAGTTAAGAAATATCATTGAGTTGGTCAAAATGACATGATAAAATTCACAATTTTAGCAACCAAAATGACATTCCTTTAAAAGAGCTTAGATTCTTTGGTTGAGAGTCGAGTTCGTGATGCACAACTGCATAAGAGGACCTCTTTATAGTAAATGTGGAAGCCACAATTTAACACCAAGGAAAAACCTGCATTTGAAGGTTTACAGTAGTCACCAGTCTGACATGTTAAACACGCGAATGCACCTTGGGCTTCAAGAACCAACTCTATAAAGAACTACCAAAATACGACGAACAAAATAAGCATCTAACCAGTTCCGCTAATGCTTACCAGGGGCTATGGCCCATAGGGAGCCAACAATCCGCTGTAGTAAGGATCAGTGCAAGGGTAAGGAACGCAAGCCTGGAAAGAAAATAAGGTTATTTAGAGTGGCGACCGCAAGAAAAAAACAAACTAATCTAGACAATAGCTCATTTGAAATTTACCATCAGTGTGGTTAAAATTAATCTGAGCCACACGAGTGGCACCATCAGGCTGACCGAATAGAAAGAGTGGCGTCGCTCGCTGCTCAGAACTATTTCCACAACTTACTTCCTGGTTACTTTGAGATGAACAAAAAAGTCTCATGAATAACAAAAAGAACTCCCAGATGAGGAAAGTAACCAGAAAGAAAGGTGTCTATAGGCATAAAGGTTATACCTCATGCATGCACCACGAAAAGATCAAAAGACAACACAGTACATTTTATCGGTTAGTCCAGAAGAGGTAAATAAATTAATCGCCTACATTCAAAATAAACCATCTAGTGAGAAGTTGTGTTAGCTGTTGTGCTACCGTTGTGCTAGCTGTTGTGTTTTTCAACTGCAAAAGTACAAACCATTTTATATGACACAGGATTCGCCATTAAGCTACCGTGGCATCACTTCTGCTAAATATCGGGCAATGAATACCATATGCTGTATACATCCACAGATTACATAACATGAGAAAGTTGACAAGAAGGCAGACTTCAACTAAGTCAAATACTGTAAATCATTAAGCATCACACAAGCTTTTGCAAACAAAAGCATCGCCAACGAAACCAAGACAGGATGTAATAGAATCACTAGTTGAAGAAGTAAAATAAGCTAAAATAGGAGTCGGAATCGGAGGCATCCTCGGTAGAAATATTGTACAACAGTACGTAACAGTTCAAGTTGAGCAAACATAGGCATCACATTAGTAGTTTCATTCATTCCCACTCTAGCACCCATCTCCAAACATGATACCATGTTGAAGATTTCAGCAACAGCGAAATGTGGACTATATCAAGGTAGAAAGCTGCAGACCCTTGACTACAGTTATATGAAGATGACCACAATGTCTACACAAGCACAAAGCATTTCCCAGTCCAATAGAACCGGGAAAAATCCCCAAATCCGTAGTCTTAGCAGAGAAGTGAAAAACGTGACATTTTTCAACACATGATTAGCGGTGACATCAATCAATCCAGGACTAAGTTTTGGCTGTTGTCCAATACATGCAGCACAAGCTAATCCATAACTAATACTTCCTTCGGGAAACTTGATCGTACCCCAATAGCCAACTGATTAGAAAGACGGTTTAAACCGACACATGGGTCAAACGACAAGTTTCATCACAGCTGACCAAAGATTCGCAGTTGCAACCATTTGTGACACCAGAAAACTATGTGAATGGAACATTTTTGTGACAAGAGGAAAAGACCCAGGGAATATTGGACTCACAGGAATGCGATTACCCTTATCCAGAACCAACCATAAATCACCAAAATACATATACCCACAAGTGAATAGTATATGACAACTAACCAAAAACAACATCAGCAACCGTCCCAAAACAAGCAAAAATGAAAAGTTACCAAACAACAGCAAACTATGTACAAATCTCACCAATCCTACAAAATCCCTTCCCTTCCGTTTCCTTTTAAGACCTTGCTTCACCAACCATATAGCAAAAATCCAATATGATTGTATAATCAGCGAGTGATTCTAACCAAATCACTGGAATCAATGTACAATATGCATACCAGCTGTTATGGATGTATGGCTTTTTCAACTAATATATACAGCACTTTCTAATACGAAATTAACAATACATGAAAGCCAAGCTTGAAGATGAGCAAAAACAGCTTACAGCTATAGGTGATCTCACCGCTGGATTCAAGTTTTTGACTTCTGTAATCCACACCAAAGGTGCTGTCTTCCTATTCCATGACAGAAGGGCTCGCAGCAGAATGCTCTTAGCAGGCATCTTTGCCTTCATGCTGACAACTGAAGAACAAAGGGTCTTAACTCTTTAAGTGTGCAAGACACATTCTTTACAAGGATATATCATAAGCTTAAACTTTCGAGGGTCATTACCTCCAAATAATATCAAAGCAAGCCTGGAGATCACTTTCTCAAATCCCGCTACTCTCGTTAATATATTCAGCAGAATCAGCACATGGTGTGACACTCCATGTACAGTCCAGAGCTCTTGCCCGAATAACATCATGTCGAGCTCATGTATGACTCAAATGTTAACATTAGCTTATGAGTACCTAATCATCATCATTAGAATCTAACCTTCAAGATAAGGTAGTATGATCGCCTTCCTCGGCAGCTTGTGCATCATCCTGTAAGATGACATACTAAGTTACTAACATCATACAAAAAAATTCCAAATCCACAATACCAGAGAAAATATAACAAACCCATTTTGAAGACATCAGCAGATCAATTTGCTCATGCAAATCAGCAATATGACGTTTGAGAGCCTGCACAACCAAACAACCAAATCAGAAGCCATAAGATCTCGTCCATGCACTAACCACTAGACAGAAATCGGATCCATTACCCCACGCCTCTCTCTGAAGCTTGATTGCGCGAGCTAGTGCTTGCCTCTTAGTGAGCAGATTCTTGGGTCTGAATGTGAGAGGGGGTACATAGTTCTTTCCACGGTATAGGATGATTGCATGTCCCTCCATGGTTTCATCAATGGATATGAGGGAACCACCACTCTGTGCCTCCAGAGAAACCGCAAAGTGAGCTAAAGTTTTACGCTTTACTATTATCTTCACGAGCTCTCTGTATTTCCAGTGCAAGTGGATGTTCTCTATCGTACCATCGAAAAACCCTGTAACATATGAAGACCGATATAACCCAAGCAGTAATGCACTGCATAACATATGAACCAGTTGAAATAGCAAGTTTACTCTTTTTGACAGCTTTACCTAGAAGCAAATATGATTTCATGCTTAATCCCATCCTCTGAAGCAAAAACCTCTCCTCCTCGGTTATTATTTCCGAGTCTGATGGCAGCTCTGCTGGTACCAAACCCTCTTGCACCTCAGCCAAACCCTTCTCAGCCTTTGCTAGCTTTTGCTCCGCCTAGCATCAAGCCAACAACAACCAGAATATATCATTGAGGGACTTCGAGGTTGAAAGGAATCTTAGATACAGTTCGAGGCATAGACTATCTTCAGAATCAGGCAAAACAAGCAGGGAGAATTCAACTCACAAGAGCTAATCTCTTCTCAAGGTCTTTGACTAATGAAGCATGTCTGGCATCAGCCGATTCCTTCATCATCCTCTTCAAATCTTCATTGGTAGGTTGATTGCCCCAGAAAGAGATCGCTGCAACAGTTTCAGCTAAAGTACCAGCAACAAGTGGCAAACGAGAAACTTTCACGTATGAATAAATTGGTTTTGGTTCATGCCTACGAGATTTTTCTTCATGCTTGAGGCCTTCCGTACTCTCCCTTTCTCTAAGGGCTTCTGCCACAACAGGTGGCAAGAAATCGTTGCCTCTATGAAACAAAATGCCTGCCTGGTTCATTGAGAGTACGGTCCCTCCTGTCAATTTCTGCACGAAGAAGTTCAAAAGCAAGCAAATTGATAAGGGGCAAAAACCGCATCACTTGAGCGAACTTTTCTCTGAGTACTAAACTAGACTCGAGATTAACCTAATATTGGGCAACACGAGCGCATCTTCCAATATTTGTACTTGGCTTTTCAACAGAGCTATCCATTAATGTTAAAAAATAAATTCACATTGCTGGAAAAAAAATTGTGCAATTCACAATTCTATGAATAATATTGAGAAGGAACATGATTGTTAGAAATGAGTACCAGACTGGAAGAATAATGAAATGAACCCATATGGAAAACTTGCCTTGAGTTCTTCTGCCATTCTATCAATGCAAGTATCAGAGACACCGGTTTAATCACTATCTTCACAATGGCACTCGTCTCCCACAACTTCAACATAACTGCTGCCAGGCCTTCCAGTTCCCGACTCCTTCCTACGCCAAGCCAATTAAACATATCACTGCATAAAGCCTGGCATTTCATTGCAGTAAATTGGTGGGATAAAATGTACCTAAAACAAAATGCGGATGCATTTTCGCTGCACGTCTGCGGAAGAATGTGATCTGCTTTCCTGATAAGCGAGGTCTAACCCTATGGGGAAGAAGTCTGAAAGGTGGCTTATATCCATGAACCACACCAGGTAGCGTGTCTGCATCAACCGTAAGTGGGTATGACCTGACGGGTTTGAGAGCTGTGAGTCCAATTTCATCTTGCTCTTGTTCACCAATTTTTCTTTTGAGCCGCCATCAACAGGCATTGAGGCTCCTGGGGGAGAAACTGATAGTCCATCATTACATGATTGAACAGATTCAAGGCTATAAGAAGTTCCCCTGAACGAAACCAGTGAACTACCACAACTCCCAATCACCAGCCCTCCGGTTCTTCTCTGCCATAACATAAACAGATATCAAACAGCAGTAGAGAAACTCATCTATATTGTTAAATGAAAGTACTACTAAGCAGAAAATCAGCTTTATAACCAATAAAACAATCATCAAGGGAATCACTCAAGAAGAGGTAGAAAAACTTTCATTAGATTCAGCTAGCAATATTCTAATTTCGAGGAAACTCGAATTTAGAAGTATATAGTGGAACCCAAATGTCTTGCCTAGTACCCACAATTAGACAATCATAGCAATTAGACATCATCGCAGATTTGACAATCATCAACAAATGTTGTTAGGGGATTATCAGCGATCTGTTGAGTATATCTAACACGATAAACGAAGTATATCCAATACGATAAGGCGCCTGAGTATACATATAGATTATAGACTCAAGCTCGATATCACAAATTCACCTCTAAGTCTTCATGGATCCTTCCCATATCGACAGCACGAGCTTCCTCGAACTTCAACTTAACCACTTCATCAATCTTCCACTTCTCATGAATCACTCTCACTAATTCTTCACTAACACCTTCTTCCCCAACCTTGATCCTTTCCTTCATCCTCAATGCCACATTCCGCAACCTATCCAACTCAAGCTCCACAATCATCATCTCCCCGATTTGAACGTTCTTGGTATCACTCACCTCATCCTCCTCCTCCTGCATCCAATCCACATTTTCGTTGCTCGAAACCTCAACATTGGCAACATAACCCGACAATGTAATCGCCTTCCCACCATTTTCACTCTCTTCTATCACCTGATCACAAGCACTAACTACTTCAACATTTTCACCCTCAAGTGAACAATCTTTACCCACCTTCATTTCCAACCCCAATCGCGATTACGCACCCATATCCGATCCTTTCTCCCTACCCAACTTCCCCTCATCCATTCCCTCCTCCAACAGAAACCCCACCACTCCCCTCCCCTAAATCCTCCTCTTTCACCCCAAATTCATCAAATTTCACATCATTCCCCATCTGGGCACCCCAAATTTCACCCCAATCACAAACCCTAGACACTCTCCCTTCAAACCCCAAATCAGACCCATAAACCCTAGAATCGATATCAGTTCCCAAAGGTGCAATCTTTAGGCCCCATTTCTCTCTAACAAGTTCCTCGAAACTGGGTTTTGGGTTTCGGTTATGATTCCTCTTCTTGTTGTTCCTCTGGTTTTCAGCTTCTTCGATGTGGGTAGAGTCTGGTTGAATTGAGAGCTTTGAGGAGAAGCAATGGGTTGTGGGCTGTTGGGGTGAAAGGAGAAGATGGGTTTGTGAGGAATTGAGTGTGTGTGAGAGACGCAGAGGATAACAGCGCCGCCATGGGCCAGTGGTGTGAATTTGGTTGAGTGAAGAAGATGAAGAGGAGTGAAACGGTGAGTTTTGGTGGAACTTTGTGCGGTGGAAATCACCTGACGCTGCGTTTTGAGGGAGGAGATTTTGTTTCTTGTTAAGTTGGTTGATTCCGTGATGAACGACTTTAATCTTAATACTATCATGTAATAGCAAATCGGATATTTAATGAGTGCAACAAGGAAATGATTTTATGAATAAACTTTACATATATGATATATTTTATATCCTTTAATATTTATGAATTATATATTTGACGAGATTATATATTCCCTCCGTCCCATTTTGTTCGGGACATTGTCAAATTTAACATGTTTTTTTTTCTCTTTCAATTTCAGGCTGGATGATGCTCAAAAAATTCCAGGCAAAATAATATATTTGAATTTCAGAATTTATATTTCAATTTTATTTTCATATGTTGATTTGGCTGTGTTTCTCTCCTTATTCTTCTCACTTTCCCATCCACCTTTGTTTTGCAATTGATATATCACTCTCCTCAAATCTCAATTAGTATATCACTCTCCTCAAATCTCAATTAGTATATCACTCTCCTCACTCATTTTCTCTCACCATCCGAAGCATGTTTTTTTTTCAATTTGATTCGTTAAATCCCTAATTTTTCTGAAAGTCCAAATTTGGTTTGATCGAGTTGAGCATTATGCTAATATGTTCATATGTTGTCTTGTTAGTGTTGGAGCTTCTCTTCTGATAATTCTGCATACATGAATGATAATTTCTCTTCTGATACAAGAACTATCAATGTGTATGTATTGCTGAACCCATTATTGCAAGTTTGCAATTCAAAACGGAACCTTTATGGATACCCACAAGAGAGTATCATATTGTCGGAAAGATGTGCTTTTCGATATCAACTTAAACAATGAAACGTGCAACGGAACTACTTTAACATTCTACTACAAAAAAAGGGCTATTTTGCGACGGAAATTTTCCGTCGCACAAAACCAAAAATCCGTCGCTAAAAATGTTTAGTGATAGATTAGCGACGGAAATAATCCGTCGTTATTAACATGATCGTTAAACTAAAAATTAGCGACGGATCTGTCGCTAAATCAAATATATAACGACGGATAAACTTTTTCCGTCGTTAATTTTTTTTCCATACTTGCAAACTTAGCGACGGCATTTTCGTCGCAAAATTTATTAACTTAGCGACGGATTCCGTCGCTAAATGTCATTCTCATTTTTAAAAATTTAGCGACGTATTCCATCGCTAATTGAGTTTAATTTTTTTAAAAATAAATCAGAATTTCGACGCGTACCAATACAAATACATGTACCTGGAACATCAAGAAACTCAGAAATATACAAACATCAATCAAATTGAACTA
>JAOVYX010000487.1:0-13596 GCA_035668315.1 Drosera spatulata
GCTAGTTTTAAAGCTTAGCGACGGAACAAATCCGTCGTCATTGTTGGCCGTCGCTGAATGTTGTTTTTCTTGTAGTGTATAATGATTCATAGTCAGGACTCGAGATACAAGGTCTCATAATTATTCATGCATTCTTTGGCTAGAAGTCCTAGTTCTTGAATTAGTAATGGCCTTATAAATAAGAGCACAAATATCAAGTCGTCCTCCGATCGTTGTGCTCTCGACAGTATCAAAATTGGAATTGCATTTCAGGGGAGTGACCAAGAGCTTCCAGGTGGGTAGCCATGGCCTTGTTCATCGGTCGCGCTCAGCACCTTAGTATCTGCATTTTTTCACAATCACCACATTAAGTTTTGACAGTTGAATGAAAATGCCAAATAAAAGAGAAAGAAGAGACTAAGATCAACAATCGATACCCGGACATCAGGTGCCAGGGCAGGGCAGTATGCTTGAATCATTTCTTTGGTAATGAATCTGACACCGCCATTCCACTATTCAAGAGCCTACACAATCATCAACCAAATCAATCACCATGTTATGGAACCAAATATGATAGTTTACAGACTGACATCACATAGTTTTGAGAGGTTAAAATAAAGAAAATTCATAGGCCGATTACAACCTATGCAGCACCAGCAGGTGTACAACCTATCTTATGCAAGTTCATGTACAAGATCAAGACTCATCCAAAATGGATCCATCGACAGATACAAAGCTCGCTTGGCGGCTCAAGGATTCTCACAGAAGTACGAACTAGACTATGATGAGACGTTCAGTCCGGTTGCCAAGACCGCCACAGTTCATGTTCTTTTGGCACTAGCAGCAACCAAGTCATGGAGCCTCTGGCAGATGGATGTGAAGAATGCTTTTCTACATGGTGAGCTCGATCAGGAGATCTACATGGATTAACCTCAAAGGTTCGAGAGCAATATATATCCCAATTATGTTTGCAAGCTGAAGAAAGTGCTCTGTGGTTTGAAGCAACCACCAAGGGCATGGTATGGCAAGATAGCAGAGTTCCTAGAGCAGAGTGGATACTTTTTTGTACCAGCCGATTCAAACCTGTTTGTAAAGACTCAAGTTGGCATGATTGCAACAGTCCTGGTCTATGTTGATGATCTCATTCACTGGAGATGACAACAATAAGATACATAGAACCAGAAGCAATCTTTAAGTTCGATTTCAGATGAATGAGCTTGATGAGTTGAACCACTTCCTTGGTCTTGATGGAAGGGTTATTCCTTGGTCAACAAAAGTATGCCAAGGATCTTTTTCAAAAGTATGGAATGGTCGATTACAAGCCATTGTCAACACCAATTTAGGTTCATCTCAAGTTATGCTCTACAGAAGAGAAGGATCTTAAAGATTGTACCATGTATAGACAACTTGTAGGTAGTTTAATCTATCTAACTCTTTCAAGGCCTGACATCTCATATGCTGTTGGTGTGGTTAGCCAATTCATGCAGAGTACGATGAAACCTCATTAAGAAGCAGTTCATTGGATTCTGAGGTATGTGAAAGGAACTGTTGGCTATGGTCTCTTATACAAGAAAGGAGGCACTAGCCAAGCCACTAGATATTGTGATGTTGATTATGCTGGAGACTACGATACACATCAATCCACCTAGGGATATGTGTATAGTCTTGGATCAGGAGCTATCTCTTAAAGCAGCAAGAGACAACCAACAGTGTCACTTTCAAGTACTGAAGCTAAGTATAGTGAAGCTGCTGTAGCTACCCAAGAGTGTACGTGCTTGATACATATACCGGAAGATCTTCTTCAACCAGTTGATTATCCAGTGGAGCTATATTGTGATCACCAATCAGCTATTTGTATAGCGGAGAACCAAGTGTTTCATGTTGGGTTGAAGCATGTAAAGGTACATTATCACTTTTTTCGTGAGAAAGTACTTCTAGAAGATGTTGAGATGAGATATGTGAAGAGCACTTATCAGATAGCAGATATCTTCACCAAAGATCTTACTAGAGCAAAATTTGAATAGTTTCGCAACCTACTAGGAAAGACCGTTGGTTCAATGATTGGAGAGAGTAGTCGTTGATGGGGAGTATTAAGAAACAATCAACTTCTCCTCTCCCCACATATAATTTATCTCAATCATCCTTAACTAGAAGGTTATCCTTATCTTGCTAATAGTGGATTCTTATCTTCTAAAGTGGTGGTCTTGAGCTAAGTTAAAGATTTCTCAAGATAAGAAAGCCTTTAGTCCACAAGCTTAGATTGTCAAGATTAGACCAAGTGGCCTATAAATATACGCACCTTACAAACTTAATATGTACAACAAAAACAAGCTCAAGTACTCTTGCAAAGAGCTTGTTTCTCTTCTTCTCATTATTCCACTTTTCTTCTTTGTTCCAATAAAATTAATGGTGTGTTATTTGAGGGTTAAACACATTGTAAAAGTGTGAGATAAACTTTGATATGATCCTCGGATAATTTATTAGTATTTGGTGTTTATATTATAAGTGCCTAATATCGGCTATTAATCCAACAGGCCATGCGTAGATGGAGTCCTATACCTTATATAGGAAAGAGTTAATGTCCCACTTGAGTTTTAGGTTTCCAACCATCATGGAAAATCATTATTGTAATCATGAAGAAGTGGAAGGGTTGTGGAAGATTAAGTAACCAAATTGCATTCCATGTTTCTTATTTATAGTTACTTGATATCACATAAACCAACCACCCATCTTTCTTTGGCTCCATTTCTGATATGAAACATGTAGACAGTCATTCTATGGTTGTTGCTCTTCTAGTCTGCACAGGTGCATCCTTGTCTCCAATGATGTCATCTTGTGTATGTGCCTTGATCCATCTCCTTTTGTTATGATCAATAATTGTGTTTTCCAGTTGTTGTTGTATTATGAACTGTTCTGGCTGTGTTGCAGTGTTGTTTTCTTCTGTGTGTGCAGACTGCTCATCCTTTTCTGCAACTTCAGAGCCCTTGTCTGCATCCTGTTCATCATCTATGCATGCACATTCCTCATCAAAGGCATTAGCATCACGCATGGATATTTCAGATTCATCAAAAAACATATGAACTGACTCCTCAACTATTTGTGTTTTCTTGTTATATACTCTAAAGGCTTTACTGGTTGTGGAGTACCCTAGAAATGTTCCCTCGTTTGTGTTAGGGTCAAATTTTCCTAGATGATATTTATCATTGTTATATATATAGCATTTGCATCCAAAAGCATGAAAGTATTTGACACTTGGTGTCTTTCCTTTCCATAATTCATAGGGGGTCTTCTTGTGCAGTTTATGTATGAGACACCTATTTTGAACATAGCATGCAGTGTTTATTGCTTCTACCCAGAAGCTTTTTGGTGAATCAGCATCAGCAAGCATTGTTCTAGCAGCTTCTATAAGTGTCCTATTTTTCCTCTTTGCTACACCATTTTGTGGAGGTGCTCTAGGTGCTGAAAAGTAATGTTTAATGCCATAATCATTACAGTAAACATCTACTCCTATTTGATCTAATTCAATACCATGGTCACTTCTAATTATGATTATTTCAGAGCCCTTTTCTTTTTAAACTTGCCTTAGGAATCTAGTTAGCAGGCTGCAAGTTTCACTCTTTTTGTGGAGGAACATTACCCATGCATATCTTGAATAGTCATCTACAATAACTAGTGTATACTTCTTTCTATTTAAACTTTCTACTTCTACTGGACCAAAAAAGATCCATATGCAGTAGTTCTAGTATTCTAACTGATTCTGAAGAGTTTAGAGGTTTGAAACTTGTTCTAATCTGTTTTCCCTCTTGACATGATCTGCACAACTTGTCCGTTTTGAACTTGATTTAAGGAAGTCCTCTCACCTGGTTTTCTGAAGATAATTTAGCTATGGTTTTGGAATTCAAGTGTGCTAATCACTTGTGCCATAGTCAGTTTGTATCTTCAGCATCTTTTGTATAAAAGCATGTAATTTGTGCTGACTGAGATGAATTGAAGTCTACTGTATAAATGCTTCCTTTTCTAGTTCCTACCAGTTTGACTTCTTTGGTGACTTTGTCTCTTACTTGGCATGAATCATGAGTGAAAGAAACATCATAATTTTTGTCACATAATTGACTGATAGACAGATGGTTATGTTCTCCCTTAACATTGGAAGCATCTCTAAAGATTAAAAAAAAAACTATATGAAGGGTTTCATAACCTTTAGTTTACCTGCTTTGCCTCCCCCAAAGATGACTAGGGGTCCTTCTTCTTTTTCATAATCTTTCAGAATGCTTTTGTTCCCAATCATATGTCCAGAACATCCACTGTCCAGGTACCATATTCCATCCTGTTGTTCCTACCCTAAAGCATTGAAAGCTTGTACATGGTACCCACAAATATGAGTCCTTATTCGTTAATTTTGGGCACCCACACTTGAATAATTTTCTTGTGTGAGGTCCAACTTTCGAATGATTTATGGCCAGGTTTGACACATGTATAGCAGTAGACCTTTGGTCTTTTTACTCTAGGTGGTCTGCTAGTATTTTTTCACCTCATCTGCTGCATTCTGCATGTGCAGATGGGTTTTTAGATGTGGTTTTTTCCATGCAATATTGAAAGTATTATTCCACACTGAGTAATTTGGTGCATGCTGGGGTCTGTATGTCCTCCTATTGGTTTCAATCTTATGATCCCAAACCATGTGCACCTTGTGATGTTTTGCACCAGTTTGAGCTGATACTTTGCTCAAAGGTTTAACCCTTTGGGTTTGAGCAGCAGATGCATTACTCATCTGCTCTTTTTGTTCAGGAAAGACTCTTCCCTTTTGCAAGACTTTTGCAGAGGTCTGCTTTTCTTCTCTCTAACTGATTGTGACATTATCATTCACTTTTGAGTGTGAAGGATCATTCAACAAATCCTTGTAGTCTAATCCTGACTTATCATGTGAGGATTGACCCATGTTTAGCATCTTTTGCAAGTTCAGAGTCTTTTCATTCCATGCATCTACTTGAGCTTGTAACTCAGCATTTCTCTTTGTGAGTGTCTCCACTATTGTATTGAGAAGCCTTACGTTCTCATCTGATTTCTTCAGCTCATTTGGAGCCACTACTAGGTCACTTGTTATACAGTCAATCTCTTCATATGCTAAATTGTAATTCTCTCTAAGATTTGCAAGCAGCTCGAGATTCTCTTTATGTTCCCTTGAAAGGAAAATAAAGCTTTCAGAGGTTTCTTGAAGAGCTTCCTTCAATTCCTCTAAAGTAGCATTTGAGTTAGAGAGATCAAATACTTGTTGTTTTTCTTCATTCCTTGTCATGAGAAAAAGCTGAGAATTAGAGATTGTTTCTTCATCATCTAAGTCTATCTCACTCTAGGTTTTAGCAGCATAGGCCTTGACTTTTTCTTTCCTTCCAGAGTTTCCTTTGCCATATTCCTTTTTGTTCCTCTGTGTAGATGACCCTGTGTATGTTGTCTATATTGTGCAGCAAAGTGCCCTGCCTTTCCACAGTTGTGGTAGACCTCCTTCTCTGCTTCTTTGACATTGTTTGAGAAGTTCTTCTTGAGATTTTTCTTCTTGAACAGCTTTCTGAACTTCTTGCCCATTAGTACAAGTTCTTTTGATATTGCCTGTTCACTTGCAGACTAGGTATCACTGGTTTCCTCTTCTGCCATGGATCTTAGAATTTTTTCTTGAGCTTTAAAGGCCAGAGTTTTCTTCCTAGCCTCATTAATTTGTCTCTTCTGCTCAACTTCCAGGTTGTAGGTATGCAGCACACCATACAGCTGTGCCAAGGACATCTTAGCAAGATCCTTGGACTCTCTTATTGCTGTAATCTTTGTTCCCCAAATCTCACCAAGTGATCTTATGAACTTCAGGTTGACTTCCTTGTTGTCAAAAGTCTTCCCTAAAGTCTTGAGATTGTTGATGGGTACATTGAACCTCTCATAGAAACTGGTCAAGTTTTCATCTGATCTTATTGAGACCCAATCGTACTACTGCATCCGGACATCTTTTTTATTTTTTCTGATTTCATTTGTTCCTTCATTCCGAAGCGGTAGAGCATCCTATGATTCCTTTGCAGTGGTTGTGTGAACCACTATTTCAAACATATCATCATCAAGAGCTTTGAATATTTGATTTCTTGCCCTTCTGTCCACCAGCACCAAATCCCAGTCCTCTTTTGTCCAGAGAGACTTGGGATTATTTGCTTCCCTAGATACATCAACTAAATCTGCCATCTTTGGAATATATGACCCATCTGTGATTACATCATACATTCTTTTATCAATTGAATCCAGATGTGCAAGCATTCTCAACTTCCAGTGATTAAGCTTGTCAAATGAGCATGCTAGTGGCTCTCCACTGTTGGGGCATTTTGGAAGCTTTGGAGAAGCCATTATTTCTTCATAAAATAAACTGTTAGTAACTTCTTTACAGGAGTAAATCAAAAGATATGATCTCTTCTTTTCAAAACTGTTATGCTCTGATACTAATTGTAAGATCCATAGATACAACCTAGAGGGGGGGGGGGGGGAGTGAATAGGCTGTTTTAAATTTTTAGTGTAATATAACGAAATAGTGGATTTCAATACACTGATGATCTTTGCAGACTATTGGAAACTTAAACTTTGAGAGTTTTGTCTCTGTTTGCTGTTTTAATTTATTTCTAACAGTTCTAACGATTCAAAACAATGAAAAGAAAATAAAGAACACAGGATTTACACTGGTTCAAACACTCATTATCAATTGATAATCAAGATCTTAGTCCAGTCTTTCCTTGGTGATCAGTATAGTCAATCCAAGAGGAGAGTTCACTATCTTCTTGTTTTTGGGTTACTAGACAACCTCTTTACAAGCTAACTAACTTGTCAAAGGCGAATAACCTAGACCTTTTGCACAGATCCCTTGCTAGACTCTGCTGCAACTTATGTTCTTTAGTACAGACTAGTGAACCCTCTTCTTCCTGTTCTTCTTCAATTCAACTCACTTGAACAGTTTGAATTCAGATTGATTTTGCACACTTTGTACGCTCAATACTTCATTAACAGTACTGTTCTTTGAGTTCTTTGATCCCCTATTATAGGCTGAGGGAATGAACCCGTGACTATACTTGACCTGATGGTGACAGCTTGTCACATGTGACTCCTTCACTGATGTTGATAGCTCATCTTTTTCTGATCCTCGTACTGCCACTCTGAATCTCAAATCTTCGATGTGGTTAATCCTCAAACTTCTGCCCCAACCTTAGCAACCATCTGTGTTGCACTCCAGTCTGCACTCAGTATCGTTGAGATCTCGTCTGCACCCAGTCCCTGCTGTAACCTTGTTTGCACCCAGATCTGATTCAATCCTTTATGCATTGTTGTGTTGCCCCTTGTCTGCAAGATTAATCCTAGATCCTGAAGCATTTGCAGGTCTTTTGTTGTCCATGCATGCCTTAGCTGCCTTGTCGAAATTCTCTATAGTAGTCTGCATCTCGTGGCCCACAATGCTCTCCATCTGCAGTCGTCTGCTCTCCAGCATCTGATCTAGAATGCAGATACCTACCTAATTTCCAGCCTTAGCACACTAACAACATCATGCCTAATACTTCTAAGTTTTGTGCATCAATTTCTATACAAATTGAAGGGATTGTACATTCCTATCAATCTGACAGGAAAGAATTATTCACATAGTTGAGTGACACAGTTCATGGAAAGGTGACCGTGGGAGACTCGTCAAAGGCTCCTGTCAAAAGCAGAGGAAAGATTATGATTCTGACAAAGAATGGCGACAAAAAATATATATCGGATGTCTATTATGTTCCAGCTTTGAAGAACAATATCATGAGTCTCGGCCAACTTCTTGAGAAGGGTTATGATATACACCTGAAGGATCATTATCTTATTGTCAGAGGTCGAGGAGGAGAATTAATTGCTAAAGTCAATATGATAAAGAATCATAATCTTTAAAGTGCATCAAGTCAGTTATTCAAGATGATTCCTGGCTATGGCATCTAAGGTTTGGTCATCATGGTTTTACTGGCCTAAAGCTTTTATCTACAACAAATATGGTGGTTGGTCTTCCAAAGATCGATCATCCGGACCAGTTATGCGAAGCTTGTGCTAAAGGGAAGCAACATTGTCAAAGTTTTCATATAGGAAAGTCATGGAGAGCATGGAGGCCATTGGAGATTGTTCACACTGATATAGCTAGACCTCTTGATATACAGTCACTTGGAGGAAACAAGTATGTCCTTACTTTTATTGATGATTTCAGTAGAAAGACTTGGGTTTATATGCTCAAGGTAAAGTTAGAAGCCCTTGATAAATTCAAGGAGTTTAAAGCTATGGCGGAAAAGCAGAGTGGGCAGTATTTGAATATTCTCAAATCGGATAGAGGAGGCGAGTATACCTTGAAAATATTTGAAGAGTATTGCAGGCAGCCTGGTATAATCATTGTGGAAAGAAAGAATCGAACGATTCTTGATATGACGAGGAGTATGATAAAGGGAAAACATCTATCAAGAACGTTTTGGGTACAAACTGTTCAACGTGCTGTTTATCTCTTAAATCACTGTCCGACAAAAAGTGTAAAGTCCAAGACGCCAAATGAAGCTTGGAGTGATAGCAAGCCAAAAGTTGAGCATCTCAGGATATACGGTTGCATTGCATATACGCATATTCCAGATCAGAAGGGGAAAAATCTAGACAATAAAGGTGAAAAGTTTTCATTGGCTACGAGAAGAGAAGCAAAGCTTATAGATTGTACAATCCTTTAACCAAGAAGCTGATTATTTCACGAGACGTTGACTTTGATGAAGAAGATTATTGGAAATGGAGCGTAGAAGAAAAGATGGTACAAGGATTATTTTTGATGATGATAAAGATGATATTGTTGAAGTTGAGCATGGAGATGCTCCTGACTCTCCGCAAAGTCCAACCCCAAGCGCTCCAGTTACGTCACCAGAAGCACTCTCAACAATAGTACTAGTAGCAACGATTTAGGGGGGAGCACCTATGAAAATGAGGAGTCTAGCTGATCTATCTGATGCAACAGATCCTGTTCAGACTACATTTGATTATTCATTGTTCTGCTTGGTAGCAAAATGTGATCTAGTAACTTATGAAGAGGTTGCTCAAGCTGAAAAATGGAGAAAAGCTATGAACAAAGAGATTGCTGCTACTAAAAAAAATGATACATGGGAGCTAATCAGTCTTCCACAAGGATTTGAGGCGATCGATGTTAAATGGGTTTTAAGAACGAAGACCAATAAAGAAGGGAAGGTTGAGAAGTATAAGGCTTGGCTAGTTGCTAAAGGATATAAGCAGGTATGTGGTGTTGATTATGACGAGGTCTTCGCTCCAATTGCAAGGATTGATACTATCCGGCTGATCACAACAATTGCAGCTTAAAATAAGTGGAAGATATATCAGATGTCGAATCAGTTTTTCTGAATGGCCATTTAGAAGAAGAAGTGTACGTCGAGCAGCCGCCTAGTTATATTCAGAAAGGACATGAAGATAAAGTCTATCGAATGAAAAAAGCTTTATATGGTCTGAAGCAAGCCCCAAGAGTATGGAATACCAGAATAGATGAGTATTTTTAGAAGAATGGTTTTATGAAGAGTCCATATGAGCACGCTTTATATTCAAAGAGGAATCAAGATGGAGATATCCTGATCGTCTGCATATACGTGGATGATATGATTTTCATGGGGAATAATCCAGCTATGTTCGATAATTTCAAGAAGGTGATGACATTAGAGTTTGAGATGACAGATATTGGAGAAATATCCTAGTTTCTTGGAGTTGAAGTGAAATAGAGGGAAGATGGCATTTTCATGTCGCAAAGAAAGTATGCTGAATAGATACTGAGCAAATTTAGAATGAAGGAGTGCAAAGCAGTAGCTACACCTATAGAAACAGGGATAAAGTTGAGAGTTGATTCAGTTGCAGAACCACTGAATCCAACGCCCTATAAGAGCTTGGTAGGAATTTTAAGATATCTGACTTTTACGCGGCTAGACATTATGTACGCGGTTGGAGTAGTCAGATATATGGAGAAGCTGAAGCGAGATCATTTTGTTGTAGCAAAAAGATTTCTGAGATATGTCAGAGGCACAGGTGATCATGGATTATTCTATATGCATGCTGGAATTTCAAGATTGATTGGTTATTCAGACAGTGACTACGGTAGAGATTTAGATGATCGAAAGAGCACATCAGGATATGCATTTCATACTGGGTTTTCATGGTCATCAAAGAAGCAACAAACAGTAGCATTATCAACATGTGAAGTAGAGTATATAGCTACAACAGCGAGTACGTGCCAGGGAATCTGGTTGAAGAATATTTTGGATGACCTATATCTCACGCAGGAAGGTCCGTTCAAAATATATGTGGATAATAAGTCAGCTATATCACTCGCAAAAAATCCAGTGTCTCATAGTCGCAGCAAGAACATAGATACAAAGTATCATTTATTCGCAAGCAGGTGAAAAATAGAGTTATTGAGTTGGTCTACATCAAGAAAGAAGATCAGATAGCTGATATATTTACGAAGTCATTGAAGACTGATATGATAGAAAAGCTTAAGATGATGATCGGAATGCAAAATCGGGTTTGAGGGGGAGATTGTTGATATCCAAACCCTCCAAATGAAGTAACCAAATATGATTGATTGGGTGATATGCGTGATTATGATTGGTCCAATGATGTGTTACCATAAGCTTTAAAGCTTGAGGCGGTTATGTTTTACCAACATGGTTCTACCAATCTCCTTTCTCTATACAAGGGAAATGATGTTGACAAACCAATCAAAACATTGCAACAGAAAATGCAACGTACCTAGACAAGGACTAAGACGGCTAGCAACTCTTTTTGATGTCTATAAATAGGAGCCTAGGATAACTATTTTGTATGTATATAAAAAAAATAATAGAAAGACCTCTTAGAGTGAGGCAGAGGGAGTTGTGTATGTATATTTTGGTGTTGAAACTCTATCAGCAAAGATTTCTATTTGTGTGTTGAGAACTATCAATAAAATCGTGTTATTTCCACAAAATCTCATCTTTCGCTTCCAACATCCATATTATACTAGAATTGTGATACTACGTTGGCGTAGATATTAGGTAGAATTGCATGCCGGCCTCTAGAAATCTATTATGTTCTCCACAGGTTCGAAACAACAACAATAAATAATAACAATAACCCATTATTTTTCATCATAGACAGGGTTTGGGGAGGGCAAAGTGTACATACTCGTACCTCTGTTGAAACAACAGAAAGACTGTTTTCGAATGTCCTATTCTCCACAGGTTTGAGGAGAAGGGAATTCTCGTCGAGTGGGTTGAATATATAGATGAGATAACCACCCATGTTGTGTCATTTTACAGGTAAAATCACTCATACTCTGGCAGAAAACTTGACGACCAACCAATTGAAACTTACAATACTATTTCGTACGGTGTCATTATGCCAACAATAAGCGCATTGCTGTTGATTCATATGAAACGTAAACGAGTATGCTAGCATGTTTTGTATTATCCTTTTTGCATGGTTAATTATCTATATCCCAATGGCAGTCAAGTGCATTTCTTTTACTTAACCGAAATGAGCATGCTTGGATCTAGAATTCATGGCAAAGCTAAAATATGTGCTTTCCGTTGCCAAATGGCTTTGCATTTTCCCATCCATGAACATTTTTTGCTCTTCCTGTTTAGCCTAGCCTTACCCTTTGTTCTGCAGCCATTGATGTATGGAGCAACAACTCGTCATTGTACAATTTCATTCACTTATTTTTGTTTCCAAACTATTGAAGGATCGACATTAGTTTTTGTTAGATATATATTTGCGAGTCTTCGACCAACGGTTTAGTTTTTTTTTTTTTTTTTTATAGAATTGGTTCCTCGATAATTTTGTATAATCAAACTCCAAAAAATAAGCTTCAAAACATCTATGAAGACTCTCGATATTTTCAGAGGCTCTAAGTACGCATCGGGTGCACAGAGGAGTTTGCCTTGAAGTTTCTCTATATTTGGTGGAATTTTTTTATACCTTTGCATCCAGTTTTCAGAACTCAACCTCCGTTGCAAAAGCATTGCAGTGTCGGAAACTGCAAACCCGGGATCTGTGGAAGCTCTTACAGTTAAATTTTTCACAGTTCCAAATTTACTGTTGATAAGAGAGCTAAGAATATCCATAAAAACAATATGATGACTTTTGAACGGCCTGTTTTCAACTTTAGGTCTGCCCATCTGTAGAAAGAAAGAGAGATGAGGATTCTTATGGTCATAGAAGATCCATTGTGGTCGGCAGTCAAACGAAGATTTCAAATATATCAAGCTGATTGACTTGCGAGCACACGGTAATAGAAGATCCAATGTGACAGGAAATAGAATGCAGAGTCCACTTAGATCAAGCTGATTGACCTTCTACCAGCGAAAGGATTTGAATAAAGAATAATACATACATCATAACATCTTCGACCATTGCATTCTTTTTCTTTCTTTTTTCTGTTTTTTTTTTTTTTTTAACAATCTCCCATTACGAGTATTAAATACACCACCTATCTCGGGGATGGAACAGCCTCATCCTTCAAAACAGAGCTCACAACATGTCTAGATATATGAGTTTCCAGCTCCTTTGACACTTCTGTCAATTTCAAGTCGAAATGATTCCTATATGATTGATGTGATTGCGAGGAGACAGTTGGAGAGCCAGAGACTCGCCTTCTGGGGATCGTGAACATACCAGACGAACTTGGAGGTCTTACCTTCGGAATAAGAGTCGTTAAGCTCGCTCTTCTGGTGTTCATGGTGTTATCGAGGTTCGCTAGAGGTCCATTCTTCATCTCGAACGGTAAATGATTCATTGAGTAGTGTTTAATAATCTGCTTCTGTTTTGCTAGAGTCTCCTTTGCCTGGTCAACAGCTTCAAGGGCGTTCTCCTTATTCATCTTCATCAGCTTCCAAGGGTCAATGTGTGCATGGTGTCCTTGTTCCTTAGTAACTGGGGTCTTGGACTCAAGATCGATTAGCACAGATATTGGCCGTGAACCCTGAAAAGTAATTGGCAAAATTTAATAACATATGCTTTAGACTCGATCAATTCATACACGCTTAAGGAATACTATTTGTATCTCGAAATTCCCTGTCAGGCAGTTGGTCTTTGGGGTTCAATTATGGCAATGCACTTTCCTCATATCATTCCTCATACTGAAAACATAAAGATAGCATGACTCATATCATGACCTTCAGTCACACCTGATATGATATTGTATCAAGCATTAAATTCTATCAAAATTGTGAATCTATCAGCTCGGGTAGTGGAACATTAGTTTTAACAAATATACAACAGAATTCACAACAAAATAGGAGAAAAAGGGTATGGCAATTTTATTACCTGACTTTGGCTTTCTTCTTTGCACGTGAACTTGTTCAAGAATTTTCTTTCTTTAGGGGAGTCAGATTCAAAGCTTTCATCTGATGACCAATCGGATTCATCTGAATTCATTTGCTAGCCGTGCAGCTAATATATAATCACATGTTTTCATCTCCTACAATCCAAGCGAACATAGCCGTGGTCATCAATCATGAGAATGCCAGAGAGTCTTGCTCTCTGTGAAGATAAGCTCATAAACCTAATCAATGCATA
>JAOVYX010000488.1:0-13596 GCA_035668315.1 Drosera spatulata
TTAATAAATTAAAAGGATTCCACTTCAACTAAAATTTAAGTTGAAACTTACCATTCTCTTGCCAATGGCAACGGATGGCACACTGTCCTGAGTGTGTGTTGCGGTCCCCTTGGCTCTATTCTCGATGCCAAGCGATGAGTATTTCAGAAACTCATCGCTCGTAAGCTGCGTCTTCAGCAACTGCATCCTGAGCTCATGGGGCATCAAGCGCACCCTCTCCTCCCTCCCCTAAATGATGGTGACACGCGCCTTGTAGAACGTGTCCCGGACACGCCGTTTGAGCGTGTCCTCCCAAGCAACTCGTACCTGACGATCCAAAGATGGATCCCATGTGTACTGAGCCTGAAATGTGAGGATTATAAAAATAATGACAATTTCTAATAAGAAAAATTATAAACATAAAAAGAAAAGGATAGATAAACAGAAATAGCAGACGGTATTACAGATGAAAAACATACCGCGAACCAACCGAACATACGATCCCATGCCTCGCGGGGAACCTGGGAGTAGGTAGTCCATAAGGCCTCATAGAAGGCCGTGAATGATGCTGTGACAGGCCTCACAACATCATTATGGAAAAAACAAAAAGTGACGACACAAAAATAAAGAACAAACATAAGAGAAAGCCTAAAAATTTATAGACATATGCAAATTGAAAAATGTGTGAATGAAAAGAACATTACCAGTACATGTCCGAGAACAGAGGAAAACTCGGATCAACATCTGGACCTCGTGAAGACGAAGGCACACCAGAGGTAGATGCACGAGGAGAAGGCTCATCTCTAGCGGGCTGTATTGCTAAATGATCATGGCTGGCCGCAACACCGGCCATGATGTCGAACGGATCGTGATGATCCAATGGAGCCGTCTCCGAGACGATCGATGCATCGCTGCTCTCGACGCTCCTATCAGAGCAACGATCCTGGGACGGGGTCCCTCGTCCGCTCAATCGTCCATGAGACGCACTACTGCGTCGTCCCCTCGAATCTCCAGAAGCCATCTGTGAATAAAAAGGATTAAAATGGTAATTTAAAAAATATGTAACTCAATTTACTGAAAATTAGCAGTCCCTACTCAATGTGTCACATCATATTACCCATAAGTTATCAAACATAATGGGATTTCATCATTCATCCCCGTCATCCTCATCATCATTTTCATCTCCTTCTTCTTCCTCCCCATCGTCTTCTTCATCTATTTCTTCTTCCTCTGTGTCTTTCTCCACTTGCTCTTCCTCTTCTTCCTCTTCTTTCTCTTCTTTAATCCATCTGACACTAGCCCCCGTGGGTTTGGCTTGAACACTGAATTTTGGTGCTTGGTTGAACCTTATCTTCTCCACAACCCTACCCTTGCATTGAAAGTTATACGTTTATTTTTGGGGATTTCAGATAGTTTTCTGACATGTAGTTCTAGGATCAGCCATCACGCAAGTATATCGTAGGTTGTATATCTTTTAACCGCTTTATTGACCACAAAAAAATCACTGATTATTGTGCTTCAAGTTCTGTTTCAAGGTTATAGCACAATGCACTTTGCTAGGCATCTATGACATCCTCCAACCCCAGACTTCTAAGGCGCCAAACTAATGCGAACACTTCTCTCCAAAAACAATATGCTTGCCTTGCCCCGTTCATGGGGCTTGAGCGTTCATGCTCTGCCTAGTTTTTGTCCTCCATAGTTAGATGATTTCTAGCTTGCAATTTTAGGGCTAATCACATTAATCAAAACTTTTAGTTCTACTTTTGATCTTCTCTTTTCTAGTTTAACATAAAACCAGATAACGCAGTTCAATTCATCACTTTCATACGGTGGTTCACGGGCAGCTCAATCATTAAGTTAGCACACATTCACATTCACAGTCGCCAGATCAACTAATTCAATGGTAAGTTACCTACAAAACGAGTTTTACCAAATGGCCACCTCTTGATTCACGATTTCACGAGTCCTAAACCCCCTGCTATCATGTCAATAATCCATACAAAATCTCGCCAATCAAACTGCAACTTGTCTAATGCATATTAACCGTTCCTATCTATAAGCGACTCGAATAGAACAACAAGAGCAGCAGCAGCCGACCAAGCTTTGAATTCACACGAGTAAATAATTCCATTCCACCGAAGCCAAACGCCAAAACAAATCTCTAATTTAGGGCAAGATCAGGGCTCTCACCTAATTACATAGAAGATCAAATGGGTGCTGAGTGTCGACACCGACTGCCTCGTCTCTCAAATCGGTTTTGGAAGGATTTGTAGTAACCAGGCTTGCATCAGGTGAAAAAACCAGGGGGGCAGGGCGATTTGCCACCTGCCCGTCTCAGTATTTGTCTAGTTTATTCTCCTTTTCGTTTCACATGGAACATTCATTCAAGTACAGTAGGTTATAGATACTTCACATACGGAGTCATTCGCCTTCCATAATTCCATAATCTATTGAAACATGGCAGTCTATAAATTTTACATAACAACCCAAAGTGATCTGTAAGAACTCATCTCAATCGTGGTCGAAGTTCTTACTGAAACTCAATAAAAGGTTTTCATGTCCTTAGAAACCTCAATCGAAACAATCCCCAAGATAAAATAGCAACGATGCATGAACTTTGAATTCAAACGCTATTTTGATGACATGAAGGATTAAAGTCCATTCCCTATTCAGACTCATATTATGGATACCAGGAGACCAATTCAATGTGCAAATACCGTATATCTGCCATACCACATATCTACCAATTGATACATGAAATAATTCTAGAAAACATAACTTATAGGGTAGCTTGGCATTTAGGATAAGGTTTGAAGGACCGATTTTTATCTTGTGTCGTATATTCTTTCATGCAGCCATAAAAGTTTGAAGGAAGCACTTAATTCTTCAGTCTAACAGATTTGATCAACTCACCTCTGGCTTCAATATTACTAAAAGCTTAATCAGCGCACAAGCTAATCCTGCGGGCTAAGGGGGCGGGGCGGCAACGGGGTCTGCGGCGGCTACGGGGAGAAGCGGCGACGGCGGCAGCAGGGGGCGGCAGCGGGCAGCAACAGGGACGACGATTGAAGGAAGGAGGAAATGAACGAGAAGGTGACGGCTGCTGCTGATATATATAAAAACTTTTCCGACGGATTCCGTCTCTAATTAAGTTTGTACACGGTTGCTGAATCTGACAAAATAACTTGTTCAACAGTTAGTGACGGAATCCGTTGCTGAATCTGACAAAATAACTTGTTCAACAGTTAGCGACGGAATCCGTCGCTATATTACATTACTTTTTACCTTAGTAAATTTTTGCATTAATACTATTAATGACGGATCCATCGCTATTTTTTACCAATGAAATATATTAGCGATGGAATCCGTCGCTAATATATTTGTTTTTAAATTTTCCGCATTTTCTTTTTATAATTTTTTACAACGTTTACTACTTTTTCATAATTACTTTCAATTTAATTTCATAAGGACATCATTTATAATACGTGATAAATTTAACACCAATTATCATGTACAACATCTTATATGTTTCAAGTTTTATTACATATATAACATCTTATATCATGTGCAACAGATATATTATTACGAGTTTTTAACAATACGTAATTTTTTCATTAAAATTTTATGAAATAGAACACCTTATCATAAGTTAGCATTTCAACTATTACGATATCCAAAAATATTTACAATTTGTTACATTTTAACTCATAAATCATTATCGAAAACAATGTTTGCGACGGATTCCGTCGTTAATTAATGTAATGGTAACTGTTTAGCAACGGAATCCGTCGCTAACTATTGTAATGTACAATTCTTTTAAGTTATTAGCGACGGAATCCGTCGCTAAAAAAATTGGATTATTTTTAAATACATTTAGCGATAGGTTTGACTTTTCGTCGTAAAAAAAATAAATTTTTTTGCTTGTTATTTTTGCTACGGATCTGTCGCTAAAATATATGTTTTTGCGATGGATTTTATCCGTAACTAAATTTTTTCGTAGTTAAACTGCTTTTTTTGGTAGTGTTTGATGTGTTATATGAGATATTTGGGGTTAAATTGGATAGAATATGCACCACCGTAATATAAATACCCTCTCGAAAAAATAAATAAAAATAACCCTTTAATCGTTAAATAAAAAGGACACGGAAATGTTGACCTTAATTGTACTATCTATGAGAAGTGAACCAATGAAAAACGAATGAAATAATACATATTGTGTCCTTGAACTATGAAGGTCGACCTTGTCGTCCCGTCTCGGATCTCTAGAGATCATTTGTTGTTTCTTGAATAGCCTTGGTTGCTTTGGGTTGAATCAGTGGACTAGTGTTTATTCCTTGCGTCATCGTCACGGGTGGGGACTAATTAGGGAGCGGTGGACAGCATACTCACCCTTTTCGTATGCATGCAACGGCACTAAGACCGTTGGTGACAGGGTCACCGAGTGACTCTCTGCAGGGAGACCCTTCTCAATGATAGTGTCGCTAGCCGCATTGAAAGACACAAAAGGTACAACGCATGAAAGATGCAAGGTATTGGATCGAATGGAAATGAAATATAAATTCATGGTGTAACCCGGTTGACGATTGACGTTTTATCTCTGTACTTTGAGTCAGTCGTATTCTTGAAGTTTGTCTTTCGAGTTGAGTCATAAATCTATAAACAAATGCAAAAGAAAGACTCTTAAAAGTGATACGAAGACATATAAAACATTATAAAACAATACTGTTTGATATGACACTTATATCTTCCTATTATATTATAAGAACATTTTTAGGGACTTTCAACGGTTGTCATAACCGTTAGCGAAAGCCCCTGTGATTGAAATTCATACATCTTAGGCTGCTGAGCTTCTTTTGCTCACGGTTATGTGTTTTATTTGCAGGTATGCCTTCAGCTGCCCCTGAAGGGCCATAGTGCGAGCTTGCATTCATGTAGATAGTGAGTTAACTGAAGTTGTTATTCTCCAGTGTTGTGGGGGCATATTGATCTTTGGTCATTGATAATTGATCAAAGAAGGTGATGATCTTGATCTATTTCGTTTTGATAATAGAGTATGTATATGAGTTAGTATAAGGTAAAGTTGTAGTATGTATATGAGTTAGTATAAGGTAAAGTTGTAGTCTTGTTTAGTTTTTTATTGTATTTATGTAACGCCCCGTCTTTCACGTTGGATGACACGTGGGCGTTATGACATCACGGATCAAATCCGTGACAAGGTCAAATAAGCAAATGGATTTAGAGGTATAGAATTCAAGAAACTTTATATATATATATATACACACACATAATAATCACATTTGTAGCTTATAATCTCAAATAGCTGTTTAAGTTACATCATTGATATAAAAAATAATATAAATCAAATGTTACAATCTCACGAGAGGTATGCAAATCACCTACACAAGTTCTTCCTTGTTTACAACAACTAACTTAATATTGTGTCTCAGCAACCAGTTCAGGTTGTAATTGTGATTGAAAAATGGTTATCTATAGCAGAAAGTGGAAAAGAAACCAGTTGAGGGACAGATTTATGTCAACCCTGTCAGACTAGAAGAATATCAAGTCAGAGGGATTTTAGAAGTGACTTGCATCTTTGTCGCGCTGTGAAATAGATGAAAGACCAATTGGTTCAAACATCCATATGCTATCTTGATGGTCAGATTTAATTCGGATGAGGCGAACAATAAGCCCTTCTGTTAGTTGATTGATATTGATAATGGTCTATTCGTAAGATTACTTCGTCTGTCCCATATTATTTAAAATATATTCTTATTGAGAGAATTTTTTATAGCTATTCCTATGGAGCTATATAAGATTCTGAAATTCACAATTATAGTGAATTGCTTTCATGTCTTTTAATTACTGAAAAGAATAAGGAATTGCTGATGAAAAATTCTCATATTCGTCTAGTTGGTTTCGTCCCTTTGTCAGAAGCAATGGTCAACAGAAGTGGCAATTGGCACGAAAGAGGATGAGCTCATGGAGGTGTTCGTGGAAGATTCCACGATCGACGTATAATCCGATTGAAAATGTGAGCCATCAGAAATGTCAAGATGGCTACGAGGCATAGAAGAGGGGAAAACTCCATATCACAGTCCCAGAGGAAATGCCAAAGGAAAGTGTTTTACAAATGGGCTGAAAGATCATTGGTCCCAATCTTGCAAAACTACTAAACACTTTGCTAACCTTTTATCAAAATTTTATTAAATATAAAGACAAAATACTGAAAACAAATTTACGAAAGATCAGGCATAACCGATTCTACCACTTGAAAATGTTTCGGATTTAGCCGGGTATTGCAATACAGAAAGAAATGATAAATATAATGAAGACATTGAATATGAAACTTTTAAATGGTGGAAATGTATTTCTACTTCTCCTTGAAGTTTTATTATTGTATTTCCAGTGGGTGTTTTGTTTTTTCCATTTCGAACAATGTAATAAACTTTGTATTAATAAAGATTTTATTTATAGAATTGTCATGGATGATATATGTATTGTTGATAGTGTATTTCTTCAAAGTAAAAAATATTTTCCAAATTTAATGATGACTGAAGCAAATGTTAACACAATTTGCGGTACTTCAATGATCATTAATGATTTTGAAAATGCTCATTTTGTATTATCAAATGACACGGAAATCCATGTCAAGCATATTTTATACTCCCGAAAATCCAAAAGAGACCTTTTAAGTTTTAAGTATATTCTCCTTAATGGTTTTCATTTAAAAAGTACAAATAAAGATAATAAACAATATCTTTACGTAACATCTTTTTCTTCTGAAAGCAAACAAATCTTTGAAAAACTTTTAGCTTTTCCATCTGGATTGTGTTTTGTCAAAATCAAGGTCATTGAGTCCTATAAAGTAATGTATTCAAAGTCCATTGATTCTAACACAATTTTGTTATAGCACGAGGGAGTTGGTCATCTGGATACTATAATTGATGAGTCGCATCATTGAAAATACCAATGGACACACGATAAGTTAATCACAAGATCTTCTCTATCAAAACTTCTTTTTAAGTCACCTTCATTTCTTGAAAGGATTTAAGAAGATATTTGTAATCCAATTCATTCATCATCTGGTCCATTCGGATATTTTATGATTTTGATAAATATTTTTACAAGATAGTCTTTTATATGTCTTCTTTCTACTCTTAATGTTGTATTTGTTAAGTTTCTCACTTAAATTATTAAATTACGAGCTTATTTCTTAGATAACCCCATCAAATCTATTCGACTTGAAAGTGCTGAAGAATTCACTTCAAAGGCATTTAACGACTATTACATATCAATTGGTATCTCAGTATAACATCTTGTTCCTCATGTAAAAGGGTTTAGCTTAGTCATTCATAAAAAGAATGCAATTAATTACTAGACCTTTACTCATGAAACCAAAATTGTTTATCTCTGCTTGAAGACATACGATATTAAATGCTGCAAGTCTTATTCTCATTAGGCCAACGACCTATCACAAGTTCTCATCATTGCATCTTATTAAAGATCAACAACCAAATATTTCTTTTCTAAAAGTTTTTAGGTATAGTATATGTTCCTCTTGCACCATCACAATGTATCAAGATGGATTCACAAAAAGATTTTAAATTTATGTGGGTTTTGATATGTCTTTTATTGTAAGATATCTTGATCCTTTTATTACGGATCTTTTCACGGCATGTTTTGCAGATTGTCATTTTATTGAAACTTTATTTCCAACTCTGTGAAACAACAATGTGTTACCTAAACCAAAGTCATAATTTTTTTTGGAGGTAATGAGATTGCATGGATTAGATTTACATACAAATCAATGTGAAAATAAAATAAAAAGAATTATTCACTTGCAAAATATTACAAATCAAATGTCTAATGGATTTAATGATACAAATAAAATTAAGAAGTCGCATATACCTGCAGTAAATACACCAACAAAAATAGACATGCCTCGGAAGAAGGATGTCAGTATAGACTGTGCTTAGGCTCCTATTCTTGATGAATAACCGCACGTGAAGTGTGAAAAACCAACAGATACAAAAGACACCATACCACAAAGAAGAAGGAGTGGTAACAAAGTTATATCAAATGTCTTAGAAAATACAAAAATCTCACAAAAAGAATTATCTCCTAAAAAGGATAATGTCCTTGATCGATGAGATTCCATAATATGAAAATCAAGAGATCTCAATCATTTATATGCACACAAATCAAGCATGGGATCGAGAATATGTCATTGTTGATGATATATTTGCATGTGCTATTGCATCAAAAATTGATATGTCTCCTGAACCAAGAAATATTCAGGAATGTAAATAGAAGGAGGATTGACCGAAATATAAAGATTCAATCGAGGCAGAATTACAATCTTTGTTTAAAAGAGAAGTGTTTGGACATGTAATTGATACACCAAATGACATTATTTCTGTTAAAAATAAATGGGTTTTCGTTCGAAAGTAAAACGAAAAGAATGAGATTGTGAGATGTAAGGTTAGATTAGTAGCCCAAACATTCTTACAAATACCTGACGTAGATTATGAGGAAACATATTCTCTAGTGAAAGGATGAAATTACTTTTCATTTCCTCATTGGTTTTGCAACCTTGAATCTTTAATTAAACCAAGCTCATCGATGTTATAATGATAAATTTATATGGATCCCTTGATAAGGATAGTTATATTAGAATCCCCAAAGGATTCAATGTGTCAACAATACAGAAATCCAATAAGCTATACTCAGTTAGACTACAACGATTGTTGTACCGATTAAAGCAATCTTATCATAAGTGGTACAATTGACTCAATGAGTATCTGAGTGAATTGAGATACAAGAATAATGATGTATAACAAAAATTATAAGATGCTTTTACTATCATCAATGTGTATGTGGTCGATCTCAAGCTTCTGGGTAGTGCACAAGTTCTCACAAATTCAGCCTCACTCATAAAGCATGAATTTAAATTAAAAATCTTGGCAGGATCAAATTTTTTCTCGAAATACAAGTTGAACACTTAGCAAATGAAATTTTTATCCATCAATAGTTATATATTGAGAAAGTCCTTTTTCGATTTTATATGGATAATGCTCATCTCTTGACATTTTCAATGATTGTTTGATCATTAGATATCAAGAAAGATGAGTGTTGATCCCAGAAGAGGGAGAAGACATCTTTGAACATGAAGTTCCTTATTTAAGTGCAATTGGTTTTCTAATGCATCTTGATAATTATACAAGACTGGACATTACTCTTGCAGTTAACTTGTTAGTAAGGCATAGTTCAGTTTCGATAAGAAGACACTGAAATGAAATCAAGCATATCATGCGATATTGTCGTGAAAGCGTTGATATGAGGCTATTTTATTCAAGAGAAGTGAAATCCACACTGGTTGGATTTGTAGATGGTGGGTACTTATTAGATCTACACAATGCAAGATCACAAATAGGTTATGTATTCACTTTTGAAGATACTGCAATACCATGGATATCGGTGAAGCAGACTTTTACAACATCTTCCAACCATTCAGAGTTTATTGCAATGTATGAGATTAACCGAGAAGGTATGTCCATGAGATCCATGATACATTATATACATAAGTCATACGTGAGATGCCTTCAATTCGTGAAAAAACTATAATTTTATATGAAGATAATGCAGCTTGCGTTGCACAACTCAAAGGAGACTATATCAAAGATGACAAAATAAAAGTATATATCCTAAAGATTTTTCTGGTCACATGACCTTCAAAAGGATGGAGTTATTGATGTGCAACAAATCCGCTCAAACGACAACTTGACAGATTTATTTACAAAAACATTCGAAATTAACCTTTATGAAGTTCAGACACAAGATTATATTTTTATTTGAAAAACTTTAATAATCTTTTTAACAAAATTCCAATATTTAAAGCAGTTTTGTTTGAGGGGAAGATTATACTCTTCTTCTTTTTTCGTCAATATTTTTATCCCACTTGGTTTCTCTTGACAAGATTTTAACAAGACAAAGATTTTAACGAGACAATCTTACTATGTTGTATATATATCAAGGGAGAGTGTTGTAAATTATACAAAAATAATAACCCTTTGAATGATATATTTATACTTAAACCTATATATTTTTCTCTAATTTCATCTATTGTTGAGGATATTAAAGAAACACTTCAAATTAACTATTAATTATATCTAATCATTTTAATTAGATAGTAAAAAATTAGCTGTTAATTAATAATTTTGAATCTTATAAATAAAACTCATTTTTATAAATTATAAGATGTTATTTATATATTTTATTAAAAAAAATTCTTTTTTCTTTCTTTAAAATAATTTAATTATTTTATTAGTTTGATGTTTATGTCCGAGTAAATCAAACCGTATATTCAGTTAAACCTCTTCACACACTTGCTCTATAACAAGATGGATATTTAGTTGTACTATCCTTTAAAATTCCCGATCCCGTGAAATGCCTCAATTGTATTCCTTGATTGTTGTTATTAAAGATATTAAATTCATATCAGAATTTGGATGAACTCCAAAATAATATAAATGAATCAGGATCTTTTTGTTTTTTTTGGTGAATTAATTTTCGGAGTGACGTTTCAATTGGAACTGCAATTCCAAATTCCAAGGTGTGGCGACCGAAGCAACGGCGATGTTCGTCGCGCCGGACCAGAGCAAGCCACAATGCACAAAACGCATTGGCGGAATGGAACAAACAGACGCGCCGATCACCGCCCAAAACCCTAGCCGGAGAACAAACGGTCTCGCTGCGACAGATTCGACGCAGGTGATGGTCGTCTCCTCTCCCTCTTCCTCTTGTGTTTATTAATCCTAGGGTTCTTGATTTCTCGTATTGTGTGTGTTCCCTGTGCACAGTGGCGGATAAAAGAATTTTGAGTTGTGGGGGCACAATTTAATTAGTTATAATAAATAAAATTTATATAATTAATTTTTTTTATTTTAACTTTTTGTGTATTAAAGGCTCCTAAGTTTTAATTTTTCTTTCATATCTCAATGAAATTCAGCCAGAAACAACATCGTGACTAACTTTTAACGAGACGATATACGGATTCAATTTTTCATATTAGTATTAGTTACATGATTATAGTAGTAGTGTTAAGTGAATATCATATAATGAAAAATTCCATACCCAAAAAAGAATATCATATAATGAAAAATTTTCAGATTATAACTCAAGATCATTTAAGGTTTATGTCTCTTCGTTTTTTGGAACATAATTCGCATGTCTTCTTAAAAAATACTCTTTTGAAATAATTTTTTTTTGATAAAATGAAATACCATTTAAATGTTAAATTTAAAATCTCATATTTCATTTAATTGCAACTACCAAAGAGAGAGAGAGAAAAGAAAAAAAAGAAACACACAATATAAAAGAATGAATTTTTAGATGTTTGAATAAATCTAGGCCTTGACGTTGCTCGAGAGTACTTGATAGTGGTTGATTGATAAAATCAAGAGAGAAAAGAAGGAAATTGGTGAGGGAAACTGTAATTGATATGAGTGGGACCCAAAGAAATAACCAAAAACACAAGAAAGAAAAAATGGTGAAAGAAGGATTCGAATCATGCACACTTCAAAGCTCACCAACTCAAGGGAGTACCACTTGCGCTGTTGCAGCAAACGAAATCATTTTTGTTCTTATTATATATATACATAAATCTAGAAAACTCAGTGGGGACACAGGCCCCCACAGCCCCCATGGTAGGTCCGTCCCTGCCCGTGCATTGGTTGTATCACGATGTCATATAATTTGAACCGATTCAGACTCGAGGTGCAAAGTGTTGTCATTCCTAGTGTGACGGATCGATTTGTAGATTCAAACGACTTGACGTGGTAAGGCATTGTAGGCAAGGTCGAAAAGGTGCGATACGACACCCTTGTTGTTCGTCCAAACAGGTTGTGTGATAATGTGTTGTATGATGATGTTTGAGTTTGATTATATGGATGAGACAATCATAATCATAGAGCAATTTGTGTTACTTAGTATTGTAATAACAATGTGCCAGATGATGCTATCTTCTTGAGACTGTTGTGAAATGGTGGTTGTCCAAGTAGAATGCGTAACGATACACTGTACGGCGAGCTTTTGGATGCGATGATTAGGATGAAACACCATAAACTGATATCTGGAGAAAGAGCAAAGTAGGTTGGTGGCAGCATGTATCGAGGGAAATGCAAGGTTGAGGGTTTGATGTGAAGGAGAGGAGGATAGAATTTGAATGACATGAGTAGCTTGGAGGGAATATTTTTCTGCATCTGGCTTTGAATGGGAGAGGAAATGGCAAATGAAATCAGTGAAGATGGTTCATAACCAATGGATACTTTGCTTTGGATGAATGCATAAGCTAGGGTTGACCTGAAATCAATGGAGTGTTCTTGCTTGCTTTTTTATATAGAGCAAAGGCTGCCTTTTAGAGCGTGATACCTCGAGGAATGACAATCCCAAACCTATAGAATTTCTAAGAGAATTTTCTCTGGATTTATTTGTTGATCAAACACGATTTTAAGCTTGTACTCCTAATTAACACTTTTGAGGTGAAATTATGGTTTGTGAAAAGTATTCTAGCCTTCTAGGTGGCTTATTCTGAATGTTTGTTTCAATAACCTGGTGGGTTGTACTCATTAAGACCTTGCATGGCAAAATTAAAAGTCAGGTTCTGACTTTTTCTAAGTCAGTTGAAGCGTTTGGTAAAGTATATTTTTGTGAAGAAAACTGACTTATTGAGAAGTCAGTTGGGAGTTGCTCTTGACATCTGGATAAATGTCGATGACTTACTCCTTAGTTATACACTTACCTTCGATACCTGTACAAAACATTCTTTTTAAGCCACTGCTAATGAACCCTTCATGAAATAATTAAAAGATGGTGAGGTTTAATTGAATTAGGATGCACTTCTCTTCTTTCTCGATTTTACATCAGTCACAGGAAGGCCATATGCCAGAAGAAATAAAAATATATTGTGTTGAGGCCTCCTTGCTTATTCTTTTCTTGTTGTTTGGATTTATCTTGCAAAGCCTGAGGATACCTGGCAAGTTATATTCCAGTACACCATTGATACCATATGTATATATCTGCTCTTTGTTCACGATAAGCATGAGTTGTAATCTCACAATATACTTAACCACACAATTGCACGGGGGGATTTTTCTCCGCTGCAACAGAAGCTGGCTGCTTTAGTGTCAACTCACTGCTATTGTTTAGTTTTCCTCACATGTGATATCGCTTCTCTGAAATGCCAACACCTTGTTCATCTAGTAGCTGTTCAGCAGCCTGAGACTTTTCTCCTTATCTGTTCTACAATACTTTTTGAGGTCACAAAATTTGCTCATGTTTATATATGAAAGCGCCTCACATGTATTTTTCTGGTCTCCATGCTGTTTATTCTGAGTTACGTAGTTTTATCGATGATTCAGCTTTCATCCTCGGTTCTTCTAAGGGAATATGTTGCTAATCAAGTGTTCAGTTTAATAAATATCACAAGCTACACTTGTCTTCTTCTCTGTGCTCAAAGGTTTCATCATCATAATGTGAAGCGAAGCGAAGATCTTCATAACATTAGAACAGAACAAAAAATCAAACCAAATGATAAATCCAAGGCCAAAAATCATACTT
>JAOVYX010000489.1:0-13596 GCA_035668315.1 Drosera spatulata
ACCCCCCCCCCCCCCCCCCAACCAAAAAAAAAATTATTTATAGAAAATTGTTGGATCATCAATTTAACTCACAAAATCTAAAATGACCATTTTCTATGGAATCGACTCATACTCATCACTACTATATTATTATTGTAATTGTATTGAGTGAAGTAGTGCAATTTATTTCAATTTGTTGTGCCTACGACAACACCTAGTAGTATCAGTTGGGGGCACTATTTGTGGATGTGCGAACACTCTCTATGTATTTAGGCACAAAATTCTGTTGCATACATATCAAAGATGGAGAACTATTTGAAAATACAACGTACTAAATCTTATCTATGGTGCATTGTTTTGTTCTAGGAGATTGTAGTGAATTTGAAGATGGAGCATGAGAAGGCCAGGGAAGGGTTTGAGCAAACAATACGTCCAAACATCAGGGGCACTGGCCACTACAACGACTATGACAACAATGATGATGGAGACAATACGTCAATAACATGGCAACCATGGCTAGCTACGACGATGCGGATGATGGGGACGCCAACGCCGAATACAATGATCGACGATGACGGAAGTGATGATGACCACATCAGAGGATCAAAAATATTTATGTTTAGGTTTTGTGGTTTGAGTATTGTAATAATTGGAAACCATGACTCTTCTAGTTGCACTCGACTAAGAAGAGGATGGGACAAGGTTGTGACGGCGACAAATTTAAATAAGACAGGAGGGGTAAATAGACGAAGTAAATCTTTTCTTAGAAAATAGAACTTTTGGTAGTTTTTAAAAGTAGGATGACTATTTTGCAAATAAGTCTCAAAAGTGACACTAAATGACAATTTACACTAAGAAATAGCAATATATCTTAAACTATTTATTTATTTATTTGTAACAATTATAATTTACACTAACGAAATAACAAGTATAGGATGATGAATTTAATTATTTATCTTAAATATAATTCATGAGTTTTCACATCCATCAATCTGTTTAGCCAACTCTCGAGCTTTACCATTAAAATATTTTATAGCAAGTTCATGGGAGATATCCTATGCTTAAAATTCGTCACATCATCCTCGGTCCATTACACCTTCTGAATAGGAATCCCTTGAATGATGAAATCCATGTATTTCAATACGTAGGATCCATAGTCGTTTGTGTTATCCTACTTGGGCCTCTCCCTAACAAAAATAATAGACAGGGCTTCCAACGATTTGAAATGATCGGGTACGATCGTAGAAGAATAGCATACTATTTCGTCCTAAAATAAAAGCAAGAACACAAAAACAAATAAGTCGTAGATAAAAGTAATGAATTCAATAAAAATCAATACACAAAAAAACTCACTACAAACTTGCTATACTCCGCATGCAACTCCTCCATAGTCATACACATCATGTCGTCATTCATCGAATCGAGGAGAAAAACCCTCCATTGGATGAGATTGAAGACGTACAAGATATGCTTGGCATATCGAATATGGGATCTCTTGCATATCGAAATGAGACACGCTTGGTATCACGAATAGGAATTTGCTTGTCGTCTTTCACTTAGGCAAAATTACCGCTGCAAAGCCTAGTTTGACTTTTAGGGCCCTTGATAAGCGGCACTATTTTACCTTTTTTCTCCACCTTCATTTTTCTTCGAACCACTAATGGACATGAGACTGATGTTTACAAAGTTGGGCGAAGATGCATAGGACATAATACGCTCCAGCAATGTTCCTTGATTCTCTAGATACCAAGAGTATAGCATAGGCGTCTACCACCTCGTCAAATAAACATGTTTCTGGGACAAGTGATTTCAAACGTGCAAACTGCAAAGAGTAGAGCCTCTTGCTATCACTCTTGGTCACCCGAAACTTGTTATAATCAGATTGCGAAGCGTAGAAAATTTCAGCAATTATACGTTGTCTCTTGGCCTCTGCTAACTTCTTTAATGGGTGGCCTTTAGGCAGTGAAGGTGCAACAGGCGCGATCTGCCAAAGAATTAACAATAGACATGCAAGAAATGTATAATAACAAAAAAAAGAAAAGAAAAAAAGACGTGCATTGATTCTTTTTTCAAAATAAAAAGAAAACAGTGCAATGATGAGAATGATTAACCTTTACTGGTGCTTGAATTGTAGCGGGCGGTACGTGCTCATCTTGAGGTAGCGTCGGGGTCTTAGCAGTAGGAGGTCGCTCATCTTGAGATAGTGTCGGGGATGCAACAGAAGGGGCTGCTCATCCTGAGGTAGTGTCAGGGACGTAGCAAGAGAAGGCTGCTAAACCTGAGGTAGCGTGAGAGATACAGCAGGAGGTGGCAACCTCACTTGGTGGAGGGGCCTTGTACTCAATGCCCAAAGGAAATATGCAACCTTGGGTACTGACGACGAGGTTGCAGGTAGAAGTTGGGCCTTATAATCCTAGTTTGTAACTACCAGCTCGTCCGTCCGCAGAATCGGATCATTAGCAACACCAATCACATCACGTGCCGACTCCTGCGATCAAAAGAGATAATAGTATCATATGTCGTCTCAGGAGCAAGCAGTCAATTGGCTCTGTATGGGACAAGTCGTGGGTGTCTGCCGCTCACCCTCGTCGAACCCTGGTGCCTTTCTCTTTCTTCCGGTACAAGAGGCTGAAAAAGCCTCATATTCGGCGTCCATCACAAGCATGAGTGGAACAACATCATCGAGAAGGCTCACCCATGCATCATGTATCATGCCGACGAACTGTCTATGACTCTCAATTTGAAAATAGTTAAAATAAAAATATACAGGGTTATTTTCATATTTCAGCGGGAAAAAAGTGACACTTACAATGGAAAGGGTCCAGCACTGATCAAACCAAGAACGAGGCTGGTATCCCGTACTGGGGTTGCGGGATGGTGGATGAATAAGTACACGGGTGCTGTGTCTATACCACTCTAGATTATTGGCCATGGACAAGGTCTCCATCGACTCATTTACTAATGCATAAAGTGTCTCCTGCCAAGATTCTTAAAACAATATATACTTGTTGCGTAGTGCCTTGACTTCCACTTATCTGAACTGATCCTTCTTATCAATTCTAATCGACAGCCTAAGGGCTCGCATATCAACAGTCGTGGGGGATACTCTAGAAGCTTCCAAACTGGTGCATCGCCCTTTCCGACATCTGCCTCTCAACTATCTCAAAGTGGATGAGAGGAGTATACGCCCTCCTCATAATATGGTCAAAATATAGATCGTCGTCCTCCTCGGATATGTAATCGAAGGGCACATATGGACGCCATGTGAATTCGGTATTCTACATTAGTTGATTGTGCAAGTTTTTTAATGGAAATCATAGGCAATTAAAGGAAAGTCACGATAAGTCTATGTCGATATATCTCCATCCTGTTGAACTCCCCTCCATAGAATACAAGATGGTGATGCGGATTAATTTGACAAACTTCTTTCTTCGGCTTTTTCTTGCCCTTCCTCTTGTTATCTTTCTCATCCTCCTCCGTCACATGCTTTTTCGTCCGCCATGCCCTAGCTCGAAGTAAATCTGACTTCGTGCTTTCCAATGGAGATCTACTCATACAACCACACCTGAAATGAACTTTTGATATTGATGCTACTCATTTTATACGCAATACGAAACTATGTAGTCAATGATTGTATACGGTGAATACCTACAACGGTGTCACAAATGTAGGAATCGAGGCATGCTTAGCTTCTTGAGTGAGGCGTTATGTAATGCTCAGTATAATTGAGCTAACACTGTAGCCCCCCACGCCCATGAAAGGATCTTATTCATGTCAGAGATAAAACTAAAATATTTTGAATGTGGTGGGGAAAAGAATAGCTCCGCTCACATAAGTAAGAAAAGCTTTGGTGTGAATCCTGATCTTATCTTCGTCTGCATCGACAAGAACTTTACTGAAACTTTCTTTCAACCATGTCATCTTTATTTGCCCACAAATGATCGCCTCCTTATATCCTTCTTTGTCTATACCGAGCTCTCTCGGACAGGTTTGCACGCCGGTATTATCGAGTATTGGTATAGTCAATGGTCCCCCCTGATCGAAAAACCCAATATGAAGCTCACATTGTCAAGGGTGATAGTAGCCTCTCCAATCGACAAATTAAAACAATTGGTTATACTCCTTCATCGTTCAACCAACATTGATACAAAACATGCATTGTTAAGGCCAGAATTCCCGGGATGACAGAAAACACCGAATCTAGCCTCTTCGATCCAATGCTTCTGAAGATAATTCAACTCCAAACCCTTTAACTTCGTTATGGTTACAACTATCGGTATCACACCTCTCTCTTGCACATACACCTCAATTTCAAACTTAACCACATGCAACCCGACTTCGAATAAACAACAATAACCAATCGTGGGAAAAAGATTCAAACAAAGGGTTCGTACTACTCACCACATGGTTCCAAATATCTTCCGATACATGCTCGTTTTGGCCTAGGGTTAAATTCGTCCATCTAGATGTCAAGCATAAAACCTTATTAGAAAAAAACGATCACGAAAAAACCCTATCAAAAAATGAGGATGTGTGCGAGTTCAGCATACCTTGATTACTTTTGTTAGATGCATGGACGTGGACACAAACGAATGAATCAAAGCACACTTTTGGGGACGATGAGTGAAGGAGTTCGATCGACGAAGAGTGAAACCGTTCGATAGTCTTGGGGATGAAAGTGGTTATTCCTATGGCAATTTTTTAGGGTATGATCGTTATAACAAAGTGCGGATGCTGTATGCATCTTTGTACTTCATCCGTTTCAGTGTCCAACAGATATATTTAACGTTAAGTTTACGTAAGCAATGTTTTCTTCATCCGAAATTTGTTATTGCGTCCTTCATCCGTTTAAATGTGCAGCGATATGATTGTGATAACAAAAAGCGGATGCATGCATCTTTATTCTTCATCCGTTTCAGTGTATAGCGGATATATCATACGCTATGTTTTCGTAAGCAATATTTTCTTTATCCGAAAGTAGTTATTGCGGCTAATATTATATAGAAACTTTATCTTCATCCATTTTATAATATAGCGGATATACTTCTTCCTTTTATGTTTATTTTTTTTTTTGCACTTACTATGAACATTGAGTTTTGAAGATGAGAGGTTGACTTATCCCCATCACGGACAACCTTCTCCATGACTCGACAACGAGCGGATATAATCTCATTTGGTCAAACTTTCTCCTGTCTGGCTTTTTTATTTGGACGGATGTGAGATTAAATATAAATCGGACTAATTCTTGAAATAAAATTACCATAACGTCCACAATAAAAAACTACTCTGTCCGTTTCTTCAAAAGATGGACATCTGATTGTAAAACAGACGAATGATGTATGAATAAATTCTATAGAATCGACCGTTATTTCGCAGTTGAATCGACCGTTAAAATAAATTCTATAGAACGTCTCCAATAAGTTCCTAAAAAATCCAGACGGTCCAAAAAACTATTGTCTCTGCCCAAAAAATAGTCGGAAACTTGATACAATCTAAATGTATTGGAAAGAGACGTTGGGGCTGTGCCCATCATAATGTACTCCAGACATGCACAGGCCCCTCGTCCCTTTCCACTGCACTTAAGATTGATGAACATGCTCCATTCTGGATACAAATGTTAGTAGAAAAAGCTCAACCTAAGGTTTAGATGCAAACTTCGTGCATGGATACATGTCTTTTCCTGCTCTGCTTTATGAAAGAAAGCAATCAGTTGCTTTAAAAACAGGAGCATGAAAAGACATGTAGCTATGCACAAAGTTTAGGTGGCAAGACTCCATAGCTCCGCATAGCAAACTTTAAATAAACCCCGTCATATCATTCCACGAAGTTGAGAATTGCAAGGCTATATCGTTCGAGATTACGCCCCGGAAAAAAAAATATAAAATAAACTTGTAGATTTGCTCCAAATACAAATCTTGATTCATATTGATTTCGAATGGATAGGACACGAAACATCGAGATTTGTAGTTGTTTGGCTCGTATCATTCATCCTTTGATCCTACTTTTGTCATATATTTAGGCTTGTTTGCATGAAAATCTTGAGATTTAAGTCCGCTTTTTGTACATGAGTGAGCTTTGATGCATTTGATGTTTTTGTTGGTAAAACGGGCATTAAACGGACGAGCAAAGATGTATCAAGGAAGAATGATCGAGCTTGGAGCACAACAGGTCGAAGAATGGAGGAACAAAACATTTTTGAGCCATGGGACACAAAGTAAAAGTGCCCGGGTGCTTTGTCCCTCTGCGCTTGGGCGCTACCCCTTGTTTCCATTTGAAAAAAATTGCGAACAAAAGCGCCCGGGCGCGTGTCTATGAAATCCACCATCGATTTGTGCATAAAAAGTCCCCTTAGGCTAAATTTTCAAAGGAGGAAAAAAAAAACACTTGACACAAAAGTTTGTACGAATTTGCTTAGGGTTGAAGATTGATTTTAGGAGATTTTGGTGAAGAATTGTGTTGCAAACAAGAGGATCTTAATTGGATCTATCAAATTGCATTGGGATTGTGCTTGTTTCATCTCATTTTGGTTGAATTGTGATCTTCATTTTAGTTTGTGTAGATGGTGATGATCATGCATATAATGTGTTTGATGATTTGTCTTGATCTCTCCATGATTAGCTAAACTCCTTGTGGGGGTTGTGATAGTTGGACAGTTGTATGGATGTTGTGATTGTTGTAAATCTAGTTGATTCGGATTGGGATCTCGGTTTGTGGTTATGCTTAGTACTTCAATGAATTGATCACTCATCATATGATCCACGATATGTATAGACTCTAGAAGGATAGGTAGTATCGGATCACAGTCACTAACCCGCACGTTGAATGCATGACTGAGAGATTGCATGCGTGACGTGTGAATCATTAAAGGGAACCCGAGCTTAGACTAGTTAGATATGACGACCTTTCATTGAGAGATGCTAGAGGTGGCGTTTTGCTAGAGTGAGTCTTCGACTTGAGAGAGCTTAGACTTCACCTTAGGTCCCGATTGAGATCACTTCGAAACAACTAGATTGTCACTTAGCAACTACACACAACCGGAAGACGAAATCATAACCTCTTTCTTTCCCTATATCTTAAACCCGACTCTATCCAAGTTAGATAAGCTCATTTAGCTATTTAGTTAGTACAACTAGTTTAACATTCAAACCTCTCTACACTCAATTTGTTTGACCCAAGGTTAGCTACCATACTTCGATTGCTAGAATACTAGATCCTAGTGGGAACGATATCTTTTACTCTCTTATTATTTGCTACACAACACATACGCTTGTGTTTTGACGGAACTTACTAGTCGTCAAACAAGTTTTTGGAGCCGTTGTCGGGGATCTAAATCTGTACCATTGGAGTCAATAGCTATCTTGTGCTTAAATATTTTTATATTCTTTGTTTTATTCTCTACTCTTCCCTTCTCTTGATTCTTTGATTTAAATTGAAGTTGTGTGTGTATTTGATGTTCTTGTAGGTGACTTTCTTATGCATGCAAAGGTTGCCTCACGAACCCCTAGTCCCTCTTGATCCCGAGCTCGAAAGGACTCTCCGAAGGAACCGCAAGTAACACAAGTTCAACTCTCATACTCCATCAACCTCAATGGAACCCCAAGGCAATCAACAAGATGACCTCAATCCTCTTCCTCAACTCCTTCTAAACCAAATGGAGAACATCCAAGCGCAAATTCAAGCACAAATTCAAGCCGCCATCCAACCCGCGGTACAAGCGGCTAGAGTGGGTATTCCTCTTCCTCAACCGGTTCTACCATCCATGAAAGAACAAGCAATTCCAAAGGTACTAAGTGAATATAGTGCTATTGTGACACCTCCCATCGACACAAGAAACTTTGAGATCAAGCTATCGCCCATCAACATGATCCAAGGGGAGCCCTTTAGTGGGCACCCTAGCGAATGTCCTAACAATTACCTAGCAAAAGTTTCATATGCGCGTCAACACAATCAAGGTTAATGGGGTATCCGAAGAGGCTATTCGGCTCTTTCTCTTCCCTTTCTCCTTGAAGGGTAAGGCCTCGGAGTGGCTCTTTGACCTCCTTCCCGCCTTAATCTTCACTTGGATCGACATGGCTCAAATGTTTCTAGCAAAGTTCTTCTTGCCGGCCATGTCGGCCAAGCTTTGAACCAATATTACGACCTTTGCTCAATATGGCACGGAGACTCTTCATTAAGCTTGGGAACACTTCAAGGAACTCCTAAAAAAGTGCCCACATCATGGTTTGCCCGATTGAATACAAATGGAAAGTTTCTTCAAGGGACTTCACTATGAACTTCGAGTTTCTCTTGATATGGCTGCAAAGGGATCTTTCATGAATCTTGATTATCATACCATATGCAATCTCTTAGATTCTATGACCGATAGCTCATATCAATGGCCGGGTAAACGTCAAACTCCAAGAAAAGCCGCGGGCGTGATTGAGATAGATCATGCGTCCTCTATTATGAAGCAATTGGATATTCTTACAAAGCAAATGAGTGCTTTGGCTTCAGGCTCTACAAAAAGTCAAGAAAACTTTATCTAATCTTCTATTCAATCTCCTACTCAATCTTCTATACAATCTTCCCCCTTTTCTTGTGATCTTTGTGGTGGATCTCATGATCACGCTGAGCGTCATTTGCAACTGAATATGGCTCAACCTCAAAACATGGAGCAAGGTTACAATGCGCAAGCTTACGCACAACCTTAACAAGGTGGTAACCAATATTACAACCCGACAACGCAAGGAATCATCCGGGTTTCTCTTGGAGAAATCAAGTGGCTCTTACACCGTCGGGTTTTAATCAAGCACCACCACCACCACAACCTCCCAGGAGTAGCATTGAAGAAGTTTTGGCGAAGTACATTGCCAAAACGAATGAGAACTTTCAAAGGCATGTCTCCATCCTTCAAAGTCATGGAGCATCTTTGAAGAACTTAGAGAATCAAGTTGGGCAAATTGCTAATCTTCTTACTCAAAGGGCACAAGGATCTCTTCCTAGCACAACGGAAACCAATCCGAAGAAGCATGCTAAGGCCATTACAACACGAAGTGGTGAAGCAACTAAGGATCCCGAGTACCCTAAGCAAGATGAGAGCAAGCAAAGTGAAGAAATCTCTACTCAAGCTAAGGTTGACACACCAAACTTGACACCATCTTCCAAAGTGTCTTCTAAACTTTTTCCTGACGATCCCGCTCCTTATGTTCCAAAGCTTCTCTATCCTCAACGCTTTTATAAGCACAAGCTCGACAAACAATTCGAGAAGTTCTTGGAGGTATTCCGCAAACTACACATTAACATTCCGTTTGCGGATGCCTTAACTCAAATGCCTTCTTATGCCAAGTTCATGAAGGAGATCTTATCTAAGAATCTTAAACTCAAGGATTTTGAGACCGTGAAGCTTAATGAGGAGTGTAATGCTATCATCCAAAGGAAGCTACCGCAAAAGCTAAAGGACCCGGGGAGTTTCACTATTCCTTGTGTCATTGGCAATCATATCTTTAATCGTGCTTTATGTGATTTTGGTGCCTTTATTAATCTTATGCCTTTGTCTATTTGTATGAAATTGGGCTTGGGTGAAGCTCGTCCAACCACCATTTCTTTACAACTTTTGGATCGATCTATTATTTATCCTCGAGCCATAGTGGATGATGCATTGGTGAAGGTTGGCACCTTAATTTTCCATGCGGACTTTGTTGTCTTGGAGATGAAGGAGGATGATGAGGTGTCAATTATTCTTGGATGTCCTTTTCTTGCCCTCCGAAGTACTCTTATCAATGTAAAGAATGGGAAAGTGACGATGAGCATCCAAGATAAAAGAGTCGCATTCTATGTGCTTAGAGCCATGAAGTCCCCGGACGACTCCTCATCCTCTTCTTGCATGTGGATTGATATTATCGATTCTTGTGTCAAAGAGACATTTGACTCTTCTTTTGATGATTCTCTTGAAGCATGTCTTCTTGGATTGGAAGATGAGGACGATGATCCTTTGCACAAGATGGTCGCGAGACTTGATTCTTCCCCTATTATGTATGTGCAAACTCATGTAGAACCTTTGGTTCGAGATAGCTTGGGGGAAGACAAGGAGGCAAAAGCAACTCTTGAGTTGGAGGAGCTCCCGCCTCATCTTAGGTACGCATTTTTGGGCACGAATTCCACTTTGTCAGTGATCATCCCTTCAAGTCTAGATTCCGAGCAAGAACACAAACTTCTCCGTATTCTTCGAGAGCACAAGACCGCCATTGGGTGGTCAATCGGTGATATCAAAGGCATCCATCGTTCTTATTGTATGCACAAGATACTCATGGAGGACAACATCAAGCCAAGTGCAGAGCATCAAAGGCGCCTCAATCGTAACATGAAGAAGGTGGTTCGGCGAAGTGTTGAAACTTTTGAATGCGGGGATCATTTATCCCATTTGTGATAGTGAATGGGTGAGCCCCGTACAAGTAGTGCCGAAGAAGGGTGGCATGACTATGGGTCGAAACAAGAACAATGAGTTGATTCCAACTCGAACGGTGACCAAATGGAGAGTGTGTATTGACTATCGCAAGCTTAACAAAGTTACCGCAAGGATCACTTTCCACTTCCATTCATTGATCACATGCTTGATAGCCTTGCGGGGTATGCATATTATTGCTTCCTCGATGGATTTTTCGGCTACAATCAAATCACAATCACCCCCGAAGACCAAGATAATACTACCTTCACTTGTCCTTACGGAACATTTGCTTATCGTCGGATGCCCTTTGGACTTTGCAATGCTCCTGTAACGTTCCAAAGATACATGATGGCCATCTTTTCGGACATGGTGGAGAGTTTCATTGAGGTATTTATGGATGACTTTTCGGTGTTTGGTGCTTCATATGATGCATGCTTGAAAAATTTTGCTCTTGTCTTGCAACGATGTGTTGAGACTAACCTTGTCTTGAATTGGAAGAAGTGCCACTTCATGGTTCAAGAAAGGATGGTTTTGGGACACAAGATATCCTCAGAAGGGATATAAGTCGATCGAGCTAAGATTGACGTCATCGACAAACTTCCATCACCGTCCAATGCTAAGGGTGTGCGAAGTTTTCTTGGCCACGACGGTTTCTACCGGCGGTTCATCAAAAATTTCTCCAAAATGGTTAAGCCACTTTGCAACCTCCTCGAGAAGGATGTTCCTTTCACTTTTGATGAGAAATGTTTGAAGGCGTTCCAAGTATTGATGCATGCTTTAGTCTCGGGACCAGTGATTGTAGCTCCTAATTGGAGTCTTCCATTCGAGCTCATGTGCGATGCTAGTGATATTGCTGTGATATTGCCATTGTCGCGATCTTAGGCCAACGACGGGACAAAATCTTTCACGCCATGTACTATGCTAGTTGGATGCTCTCCGATGCCTAACTCAACTATGCCACTACCGAGAAAGAACTTTTAGCTGTGGTGTTTTCCTTTGACAAGTTCTGATCCTACTTGATCAGAACCAAGGTCATCGTGTGGACTGATCATTCGGTTATCAAGTATCTTTTTCAGGAGAAGGATGCAAAACCACGCCTCATCCGATGGGTTCTTCTACTTCAAGAGTTTGATTTGGAGATTAAGGACAAGAAAGGTACGAAGAATCTTGTTACGGATCATCTTTCTCAGATCGAATGGCATGAGGGACAAGGTATGGACTTAACACCTATCAATGAATCTTTCCCGGATGAGCAACTCTTTGATATTAACATGGCAAGCGTTCCATGGTTTGCGGACTATGTGAACTATTTGGCATGAGGTATGCTCCCTCCGGAGATGTGTTCTCAACAAAGGAAGAAGTTCTTGCATGATGTACGCTTCTATGTATGGGATGATCCCTTTCTTTACAAGCAATGCCCGTATAAAATGATTCAAAGATGTGTGCGGGAAGAAGAGATGGCGGATATTGTTTTTCATTATCATTCTTCGGATTATGGTGGGCATTTTGATGGCAACAAAACCACCGCAAAGGTACTCACCTTGGGATTCTTTTGGCCTTCTTTGTTTAAGGATGCTAATGCTTATGTTGCGGCCTGTCGTTACCAAAGGATCGGTAATATTTATTCCCGGAATGAGATGCCCTTGAACATTCTTTTAGAAGTTGAGTTATTCGATGTTTAGGGCATTGACTTCATAGGACCTTTTCCTTCATCTTTTGGCAATTAATATATCCTCGTGGCCATCGACTATGTTTCGAAATGGGTTGAGACGATTGCAACTCCTACTAATGATGCTCGGGTAGTAACCAAATTCTTAAAACAAAACATCTTTACAACATTTGGAACCCCCGAGGGCAATCCTTAGTGACGGAGGATCTCACTTTTGCAACTAGCAATTTTATACTCTTTTAGGAAAATATGGTGTCCGGCACAAAGTGGCAGCACCCTACCACCCTCAAACAAGCAGACAAGTAGAAATCACCAACCGGGAATTAAAGAAGATTCTTTAGAAAACCGTGAACTCTTCCCGAAAGGATTGGGCAAAGAAGCTAGACGATGCTCTATGGGCTTATCGCACGGTCTTCAAAACACCAATAGGTACCTCTCCATATCAATTGGTGTTTGAGAAAGCGTGTCATTTGCCGATGGAGTTAGAACACAAGGCTTAATAGGCGACGAAGTTCTTAAACTTTGATATTTAAGAAGCGGGGGTGAAGCGAATTCTTCAACTTAATGAGCTTGATGAGTTCCGACGCACCGTCTATGGAACGTCAAGCTTTACAAAGAGAGAGTGAAGGCGTGGCACGACAAGAAGATTCTTCAACAGGAGTTCTTCCTGGGCCAAAAAGTTCTTCTCTATAATCCCCGTCTCCGACTCTTTCCCGGGAAGCTTAAGTCTCGGTGGTCGGGCCCTTTTGTCATCAAAGAAGTACATCCTTATGGAGCCATATAACTTCATGGTGCCAGCTCTTCATTCACTGTAAATAGACAACGTTTAAAGGCATATTATGATGGTAATGTTCTCAGACCCTCTTCTATTATCAATTTAAGGGATCCTTGATTTCTTTGGCCATGTCGGGCTGAGGACGTTAAACCAAGCGTTTTGTGGGAGGCAATGCACAAGGGAGTTCTTTTCCTTTATTATCAATAAGTAATTCTCCCTCCCCGTAGTTTAGTTCTTTTTTTTTTTTTTTTTTGTAATTATTATGATTTCCATGTAGATTGCGAAGTAAAGTGGGGTAATTTGTATTACGAGGAGGTGTGGACGAGACGGGAGTCACAGGACATGCTGGTGCGGTAACTCCATGCGATGCAGCGAGGAGAGCGTGACATCTATCACTTCCTACCATGTTCTCACTTGGCGATGATGCACATCGAGGAGGCGTAGGACCATCCGCCTCGTATGACTAGCTCGTCAAGTCGTATCCCTCCAACTCTTATTCGTCTAGTTCTCTTTTGCATCCGGCGTCTGGGTCGTGCTAAGATTGGGGGAAGGAGTTGGAGTCATTTTAGGAGTCGTGTCGAGTCGGTATAGGGTGTATTGTGTTGCGTCGAGTGCATTTTATCTTTATCGGTATTTCATTTATGTTGGGATAGACATATACTTCAATTGTGACGTGTATGAAATCACACATCATTTCGTTATTCTAAACGTTTGTTTTTATTCCCTTTAAATTGTCTAAATTGCATTTTT
>JAOVYX010000490.1:0-13594 GCA_035668315.1 Drosera spatulata
ATTTATCCCAAATCCGATTCGATTAATCAGTTTGGTTGCTAACATTAATCACAACCATTTCATAGGTTAGGTGTTCAAATAAGCAAAACTATCATTAACAGATCATTATGGCATTATTTACTGCCATCGTAGCGTTTAGGTTTTACGCAAATCATGTACAAACTTAAATGAAGTCCTGATCAATTAGTCGGTTTGATTTCTGACATTGTTTATATCCATTTCATAGGTATATCGTGCGATATTATCATGACAAACCAGCACATGGTTCTTTGTTAACAAACCGTCATGGCTTCATTTCAACCTCTTAAACATTAAGGTATTAAATAAACGGTTCAACAATTGATTATGCACGTTATTTTTATGCGAAGAAGAAGAGATGACAGACAATGGATTCCCTCTGTGTTATCACTGTGACCTTGGCCAAATATATTCATTCCTTTTTCACAAGATTCTTTCTAAGCTTTTATATCCGGGGTCATTCGAAACAGGGGATCAGCCTATAACGAGCCCCGAGGGTCTCCTGCAGCGAGATACCCCCCAACTCAGGAACCTTACAAGGTTGTTTATGCGTATAAGATGATTAGTCGCAACTAATCATCCCTGTACAGTTTAACCAAATATTTCCACCAAGTCACAGTATAACATTTAAGTAGGTTTAACACTTTTTGTGTTTAATTTCACCAATTGTGTATTCATTCCAATTTTGTATTGTCATTTCTATCATGACATTATTTAAGGTTTAACCAAGGGTTGATTCGCCCGTTATATACATTTCACCCCGTTTTCCAAATCATTTCCGTCGTGTCAACACTTATTTAATTAATGCTCGATATATGCATTGTTTTACAGTTTTACGACTCACAAGGTTTGCCAGCGTAATGGCCTTACTTTTGTCCTTATACAACCATCTCATACGCAAGTCATTACCTTGACTACGTCCCAACGTTATTGAAACGTTGCGATTTCGTGGTGTTATTATGTGAGATTCAATGTAATACACATTGAGTGCGTCAGGTATTTAGTCACATTTACTTATCCATCATCGTTTTATTATTAAACGTTATTCACTTCACGTGATAAAGTCAAAACTGAAGATCTAATGACAGATCTCTTGTCATATTCCACACCATGCATAGAAGGTTAAACACATTGTTTCACAGCGCTCGGAGCATAACAGCTCTTCATGCGTTAATATATCTTTCGATATGTTAACCAATGTTGTCGCTTAGGACGAATTCATTAAACATTACATTTGCTCACGTTTTACGTAAATTCAAAGATTACGTACACATTTTACGTGTTATTATATTTGTCAACACATTAGTACGTGACCACGTACACGTACGATGTATTAATACATCGGATGATGTATTTATACTCATTGTCACATATTATGAAATTTTAAACATTACGTACGCAAGCGTACGTCGTATTAATACACCGAATGGTGTATTTATACCCCGTGTCACAGAATACGTATTATAACATTAAGTATTCATACTTAACACGTATTAATATACTTTACAATGTATTAATATGCATCGACAACCAGTATAGTTATTAAATTATTAAGCACGCTCACATCTTATGTTTTCTTATATCTTTTGGTATATTAATACTCATTATTGTTCATTTTGAATAACGAAATATTATGCTTCACGTTTTACGTAATATTAAATATTAAAAATCAAAATGCACAAACGTTTTACTAAACATTACAAACCCACACACAACACGTATTAATATACCTTTCAGTATAATAATACGTCATGTCATTCACGATCACATTATTCGTATTTTTAAACATTACGAACTAAACAGTTCAAACGGTGTACAAAACGTTAGTCCTACACACCCAACACGTATTAATATACTTTTAGTACATTAACACGTCATGTCAATTACGAACGCGCATTTTAACATTACAGTCAACTTTTAACACGAGTTAATATACCATTAGGTATATTAATACTCGTCACGCATTAACGAATAATTAAACATTACCAATCACACATATCTCGTATTAATATACTTTTAGGTATAATAATACTCATGGTTACGCACACTCGAATATCTAACATTACCTCAATAGTATCCCATGGATGTTCCTTTAAGTCCGTTGATTACACCGTCTCATGGTCTCAATCTCTGCGTTAGTTCAATACAAACCTAATGTTATTACGTATTTATGTATGTATTTGTCCATTTTAAATACCATGTACGTGATTAAAGAGAATTCATCACTTGATTGTGGTTTGAAGAGTGCTTGTGGACAGATTTGACACTTGATCGAAAAAAAAAATCCATTCAATACAAATGGTAATAATTAAATAAAAACAAAATTTCTGTAGTTATGGAACTTCATGAGGATTGATTCTGAAAAATTTCAAATATTTTCGCAAAGCCGATTAAGAGAAACAATTCATCAAAGACAGCGTATGACAAACTGTCCCCACAAGTTTTAAAGTTTTTTTTTTTTTTATCTCATCTTCAAACAAGCATAACTATTTCATTTCTCAATCAAATTGGGTGATTTTTATCTTGATGGAAAGATAATAGAGTCCTCTACAACTTAGTTTCAGGATTCATTTGCTGATTCAGGCTTTAAACAGGGTCAAAACACACACTGGTCTCAAACATCAAAACATTCAAAGAACGGGATAGCTTGCGCCATTTAATTTATAATTTCAAGAATCAAAACCATTTTCAATGAAATTTGATTTGTTACGAAGATAACGGATAGAGATATCTTCATGAATTATTTCGTGAATTTTAAAGACCAAATTTCAAGGTTTTGAAGCTATTTAAGTAAGCCCTGAAAATCACAACATTTGAGCTCACCGACATATACACATATGGGGAGCTGTGACAAATGGTTTCACCTTGCGACGATCATTTTCATCCATCCTGTGATGATCCCGACCCTCCCCTAGCTACCTTCCCCTCTCCTTTGAGCTTCCACAAGTTCAAATCAATAAGAAATCAAGAGAAAACCAAAAAACGGAGAAGAGGCAATAGAAGACATAGGAGAAAAGTGAATTTTGCTCATCACAATTGTAGTTTAGGTGATTGTGGACGTAAGGTTTAATGGAGAGAGTTGGTTTAGTGGGTAGGTTTAGTAGGAGGGAATAAAGGTGGGTGGATTATTTTTAAAAAAATTATCTCCGATTCGTTTAATCGTAGGACTAATTAATTCCATATTTTTCATACCACCAATCCAATTTTACTACTATGTTCAGAAAATTACGTTGTTCAATAACGTATAATTTTTTAAATTTTTCATGATAAGAAATTATCCATCTTTGTCACGAGTTTAAAGTTATGAACGTATTGTTATGTCACAAAACCTTTAAACAGAATTGATTTCTCCGATTCAAAATTATCACCAACCTTATTTAATTACATTCGTAATTAATGTACTGTTTTTCTAATTTTCTGTGACATGAATTTATAAACTTTTTTCACAATATTAATAACAGTGACGTAACCCTTATGTCACGAAACCTTTAAATCATGGTTGTTTCATTCTCTTAATTAATCATAAGAGCAGAAATATTTATTTTTCATCATAAATATTAATTCGCGAACGAAAAAAAATTACTTCGATTTTCCGAGTTTTTACACCAATTCAACCCGAACAATCCAAACCCTCCAAAATCACCCCCAAAACAATCATAAATCAATCGATCAGCCAAACACCCGATCAAAACCAAATTCTTGAAAATCCTATTTAAAAAATCTAACTTGTTCGCCACTCATCCTGCCTTTTCTTTCATGGATGACACTTCCTCACAGAAACCAAAGATAATGGGCAGTTTGATTATGTCATCAAATATATCAATATAATATCACATCACACCAACACACCTCATAACAAAATCTGAATGAGAGAATCCAAAAGATCCTAATTTGGAACTTCGTCGACGAAGTGGGGACGACACCGACAATCGAGATGAGCCGATCGAGTGGATACGACGTCTGAGGTTCAATCGGAATCAACCTCGTTGATAGAGAAAAAAAGGTTTGGGGGAAGCTATGGAGTGGAGAAGGATGGTGCGGCGGTGATGGTCATGATGACTGTGAGGATGGAGATATTAATTACGCTGTGTAACCGAAGAAAAAAAAACAGTAAGATTTGATAGAGGCGCCACAAAAGGAAAGAAAGTGGATAAATAAGGATAAATCAGATCAAGAATGATTTTTTTTTTCAAAAAATAAACCGATCCATAAAAAAAAGATGGATTTCACTCATCCATAATTTGAAAAGAAAAGATACGCTTTCAGATAATTTACACTTTTTAGATTAGTTCAAAGACGGAAAAATCATTTCCCCAAATTGAATTATGGAAATATTGTAGTTAAAAGTTAAGGTGGTTAGTTTATATCAATTCTAAACTATTTCTCTTTTATTTGAACTTAATATTTTTATATGGGTAAAAGAATTATGTATATTGATACACACAATCCTTAAGTGTGTCAATAATAGATTTAAAACAGATCCAATGGTTCAAATTAATCACAAAGAATTGAAGGGTTGAAATTTGTTCCAACAAAAATGCATTCCACGGACACACAATCCCTCGCATCCCCGTCTTCCCCTCCATCTCTGTCCATCACCTCCACGTGCAACTGCTGTCCGTGATGGAATGGATTTCGCCTTCGCCGTCACACGAGGAGGACCCGTCGTTGCGGGAAAAGATCAGCCGCCGTCGGTGGTTTGCAGCCGTCGTCGGAGAGAGATCGAGATGGATGATGTTGGCTAAGTAACAGCAACCAAAGATTGAATTAGAAAATGGTTTCGGATTTACTAGGTGTATTAAAAGGAGCCGTCTGAGATCGACCGAGCTTTGCTTTTCTATCATTTGCTTTTACTGTAAGGTGGCATGTTAGCCGTGGACGAATTCATTTGTGCATAAGTAAGACTGGTTCTTGCGAGTTTGTAGTAGAATGTGTTAAATTATGTGTTGTTCTTGTTCTTAAGCTATTTTATTTGGCATTTTGTTGTTAAAGTTTGTTGCCTTGCTAATCCGGCACCAGTTCAACACAACTAAGACCAGCATCATATACTGTAGTTCGGCACTGAGTTCAGCTAGCAGTTGAATTTTGTTAGTATCCCAAATGTGAGCATGTGAATTCTTGGTCAGCTATCATTTGAATTCAACTCGGCTATCAGATGAATTCTTGTTGTTAGTATCCCAGTTCGGCAAGCTCGAAATCAGAATTTAATTTGTCTATGTTTTACTCGGCCTTTTCCTGATCCTTCACTCGGCTTCCTATTTCTTTCTTGCATCATCTATATTCTCCTGAATCAGTAACAATCTTATACAATGGTCGAATGCGACAACATTCTCAAGACCAGATTTATATAGTTTAGATCTCTGCTGCAGCAGACTACGCTTGGTGAACTAGAGTTGGCGTATACCAGCTGCACATAATATTTGCATGCCTTATTCTCATACAAGTAATATAAACACATGACAATACTCAAAGCTCATCCAATATCATGTCTAATTCTCATACAAGTAACAAAAACATATGACAGTATTCAAAGCTCATCCAAGTTACACATGATACTCAAAATGACAGGTTAAGAATACATGTTTTGAGAAACAAATAAATCACAATTATCTTAAAGTTGCATAATACATTCATATTTTGGCATCTTGAAAATCAAAACACATCCATTCTAAGCTCCTCAAAGCAGAATCATCTACCCTTTCTCTAAGCACATTCATAATCTAGTATCAAGGTAAAACGTCTACAACCTCAATTGTGCTTCTTGGTCATCGATTCATATGCCTGCATTAGAAAAAAATTAACATCAGTTATCAAGTAATCACAAGATTTCCATAATACAATATAACAAAAAAAAAAAAAAAAAAAGGAAACTCGTGAAAAAAAACATTATCTTTCTTTTGGGACTCCCAATTGTGTTATGTCCCTTTAGATGACAGTATCCGCAAGTTTTCTGCTTGCTTGAAGCTATGCTCATCTCCACACCAGATTTTATCCTTTAGCTACCTTCGGACGGCCTTTTGTCTTTATCGAACCATTTGGATCCATAACGACTATAGTCAGACAATTGCTAGAATCACCATGCTCATCACTAACTACATCAATAGTTACTTCCATAGCAGCTTCTGAATTTCTATTCATAACAGTATAATTGATGAAGTTGTCAAGCAACTCTTTCAGCTTCTTTAAAGACAAACTTGAGCCTTTAGCCTCTTCCATGGCTCTGTTAAACGTTACTCCTTTTCACCATTGAATGTCCCTCTCTCAACATTATTTCCAACAACTTTATACCTAGATTCAATGGTCCATCTAGGCAAAATTGACCCATCAAGAAGGGTAACAAATTTTTTTTGCCTCATGACATACAAAATATGTTTGCACAAAATACCAAAAGTCTCAAACTTGGCACACGAGCAAGTAACAAAATCACCTAAGCAAGGACGAGAAACACACCCATTAATCACGGTTTAGCATTAAAGAAGAAGAAGAAAAAAAAAAAAAAAGAACAAAATGCATAGTAACTAGATGACTTACCTCTGGATAGATGATAACTTACTATTCTCCACTTGCACTGCTCGATACCTTCTGGACCTACCATGTATGTGATAGCATCCTTATTTTTGCTTAAAGTTTTATGAGTATAGCTAATAGAAGCTATCCATTCTTTCTTAAAGAACTCGAACATGTTGCGTGTGTAACGCTCTCCAGCAACCTTTTCAAATTGATGAGCAGAGATTAACACTGGTCTTGTATTCAAAGTCTTGAAGTCTTCGTCTTCTTCAGAGGCCCTCCTTGAAGCTAATGCCTTATCATATCCAACAAAATCACGAGTTGATACTTCGCTATCAAGGATTCCCAGCCGATTTCAAACTCCTCGATGGATCCACTTTTCACCCACTTATAATAATTCTCATGAAAACTACCGAATTTAGTTCTTAATGGAGCAAGATGCTCGGTCGCATGCTTCATTATGTGCCATGCACAAAAGCTATGACGAGTTTTCGGGAAGACAAAATCATGGCTTTTTTCATAGCCAAATCTTGATCAGTAATAATCACTTTAGGCTGATGACCATACATGCATAACGTAAACTGTTTGAATAGCCATACAAAAGTTTTTTCAGTTTCGTCCGCCAACAAAGCTCCGCCAAACAATATAGATTGTCAGTGGTGATTCATTCCTATGAAAGGAGCAAATGACATTTTGAATTTGTTGGTTATATATGTCACGTCAAACACAAGAACATCATCGAATTGCATGAAAGTTGATCTCGATCTACCATCTGCCCAGAAAAAATTTCTTAAAGTTCCATCCTCAGATAAATCCATCGGAAAATAAAATGATTGATCGGATGCCGTCTTTTCCTGAAAGTATACATTCTTTACCAATGCTATTCTTTCTTTGGCCCCTCAAGATATCCACACATTGCTTTGACGTAATATCCGCTTCATGATTGCCAGTAACTGCATTTACTGCCTTCGCTATCTGTGATGGTCTCAAGCCTGTATTACATAAATCTGAAACTAGGCTTTTGTATGATTCTGAAAAATGAGACTTATTATGAGATCTATGTTTCAAAACTTTCTTCGGTGTAGCGATGAGAGGATGATTGTGAGCATCAAGGAACTTGTCCATAACCCACTTTTTATCATTTCGTCTCGTAATTCTAAGCATTGTTTCACATCCTGTTCTTGTATCTCTGCGACGCTTGCAGTTGTCACCATGGTCTTTCTTAAATCTTTGCTTGTTACAAATATTATGTCGCCGAAAGATTTCGTTTGAGAATCTAACTCGATGATGATAATGGATACGAGTGCCAAAACCTGTGACAAAATCATATCTATTGTAAAAATCATATGCCTCTTCATGATGATCAAATACCCTTCCTAGAATCGGTTCACCTTCAAACTCATCATGATCATGTCCGCCTGTAGTTGTATTCCCATCCGTTGCTCCATTCAAAGATTTAACTTGCGAATCAGATTCATTGACATCAACAATACAACCCTAAGCATCAACTTCTTCAATACCTAAACTATTGCCCGAACCGTTTACGATGGGTGATGAAATTCTATGATCATCATCTTCTCCAATAACTGAAAAAGAAGCAATAAAATTGTGCTCAATTGACATATAATCCAATTTATAACACGAAAAGTTAATCAATTGTATTAAATTGGTCAAGAACATCAAACCTCTTTCTTGGACAAAGGCTGGTTGATCTCCTCCAATGAGTGCTGCTTTGGTTGCTGTTACTTGGCCCCCATCATCCATGTTGATTGAAAGATTTGTAAAGTAATTATGCCATGTTGATGGCGGCTCTCTCTCCGGCGATGGCTGCAGAACCACCGACGGCGACTGCTCCTTTCCCGGCAACGACGGGTCCTCTTCTTGTGGCGGCAATGGCGAAATCCGTTCCATCTCCGACAGCAGTTGCATATGGAGGTGATGGACAGAGATGGAGGGGAAGACGGGGATGCAAGGGGTCGTGTGTCTGTGGAATGTATTTTTGTTGAAACAAATACTCTTCAATATTTTATAATTAATTTGAATCTGTTTTAAATTTATTATTGACACATTTAAGATTTGTGTGTCATGACACATAATTTTTTTTTGTATTATTTTGATTTAGTAAATTTATGGACACTAGGCTTTCACTTTTTTATCTTAAAAAAAGGTAATTATCAAAATAAAAACATTTATAAAAACAATTAAAAGTTATTTCATAATCATAGTTCACTGATATAAATTTATATTCTTTGATCTCTTTGAGTAGCCCCGACTTAGAGAAATCCTAGGTCTGTCACAGGATTAAGTCACAATTTTTTTAAATTTTTATAAATAGTATTTTTTTCGTTTCATAATAAATATAATATTTTATTTTTTGTATATTTAATATGTAATTTGAAAAGATTCGTTATTCGTCTTAACGATGTACGTAATTTAAACTATCATTAGTGTTTCACCATAATTTTACAAAAAAGATGTTTAATTATCCAATAACGAAAATCAAAATTTATCACAATAAATCCCCAAATCATCCTATTATATTTATTCTAAAATGAAAAACGTGATAATGAATAAATTAACTTATATTTATCATCTACGTAACTGCATAGGTTAATTTAAACATACACAAATGACAGTCCTCTGTCTCCTTAGAATCAACCGATTCTCCTGCTCCTCATCGTCATCATTCATCATCTCCTTCGATCTACTCAGATCCCAATTCGCAAACCCTAGAAATTAATCTCATTCCCCTCACCACTCTCCTCGATCCCTTATCAGTTTTCGAAGCCACTGAATCTCAGATCTTCATCGAAGCAATCCGATTCCGATTCTGCATCATCAGATCCGTTTCGCCTGTGCTCGATCGATCTGATTCAGATCACAGCTAGCTCTATCCATCATGAATCCGTTTTCATCGGGGACGCGGTTGCGGTGAGTGTGATCGATCACTGTCTCTGGATATTCGTCGTTGTGGTGAGATCGAGTGTTGGATTCAGTTTCTTTGTCGGTGAATGGAATTTGTTGAGGTTATATCTTGATTGTTGATTATCGATGCGATCGCATTGATGAGGGATGGATTTTGTTTTATTTGGTGTGTTGAGATGGTTGAGTGTGCAATGTGTTGAAATGTGTCGAGGGAGTCTGGTGAGTGATTCAGGTTGCTGCAGTTGCTGTGATTTTGATCGGTTAATGGGGTTAGCTGAATGTGAAATAATGTTCGTGATTGGTATAGCAGCATGGATAGCTTAGTCATACCTCACCAGCTCCCATTTTCGTAATGAGGTTTCATTTCGGGTCCAATGTATACAAATGTGCCTTGATTAGAGTCCTCGTGTTCCTAGGTCATTGTGGTTCGCTTTAGTTCTGGTGTTGTGTTTCGGCAGGTAAAGAATAGATGAAAGTTAGAGTTGGACAATGGAACTAATGTGGGAGGTTGGTGGGTATTAAAGGAAAATCCTCTCTCCCTTGATATGTGGTTTTTTAGGTGTTTGTTGCAACTCACCAATTACGTAACAGTGAAGTGCTAGGATGGATATCGGGATATTATCCTCATATCTAGTTCATTGTTTGAGTTGAGAGACCATTTCATTTTTTGTGATAAGGTGAGAGAGTGAGTAGGTTTGAGGGAACAGGTAGAAGGCTAGGAGCATCGTTCTGAATTACACTCACAACAGGTTGTGCTATCTTAGAAAAAAGTAGGAATAGCCATAAGTAGGAATCGCTTCAAAGGTTCGCAGATCATTTTGAGAGGAGAGTGGATGGATCATTTGCTAGATTCTTTCTTAGGAGAGTTGCCGTTACTTGTTTCCCCTATTACAAACCAAGCGCAATGGAAGAAAGCAGATGACTGCTTCTATCTACCTTATTCCTGTGAAAAAATTGAATCTATAAGAAGTTTTATGTTTTCTTTTTCAGTTTCTTAGGTATTTTAATGACGGATTCATCAAATATTAAGTAGGATCATGCATTTCTTACACTGCGATTCAGTTTATGGATTACTGATACAATTATATGGTTAGCACAATTATGATCATCAGCCAAATTAAATAGGATGATTCCTCACCATTGAAATGAAAATTCGGTCATTATTGGCATTTTTCATGGATCACAGTTGTCAGGGTCGAGATTGATGGCATTTATTATCTAATCTGGCTTCTAGGCATTCTTCTATATCTTCTTCCCTTGATTCACTATATACTACCTGTCTTTGTCTTGATAACATTCTTTGTTCAGTGTCTCCAAGCTCTATTATCTCTTTTCCATTTTCCTTCCATGGCCCAGTTTTTTTATCTTCTACCTCTTTTCCTTTTGTAGGGACATGATTCGGGCTATACGTGCTTGTAAAACAGCTGCAGAAGAGCGAGCGGTTGTTAGAAAAGAAAGTGCTGCTATTCGCACTGCAATAACGGAAAATGGTCCAGACTATAGACATCGTAACTTGGCAAAGCTCATGTTCATTCACATGCTTGGCTATCCAACCCATTTTGGTCAAATGGAATGCTTGAAATTGATTGCATCTCCGGGATTTCCAGAAAAGAGGATAGGATATCTTGGTCTTATGCTGCTTCTAGATGAAAGACAAGAAGTTCTGATGCTTGTGACGAATTCTTTGAAACAGTATCCTAATTTTACCTACATTCTCAGTGAGGTGTTTTCACTTGTATTTTATTATTCTGATGCATCACTTATTAACAAAATTGTTACTGATAAAAAAAGTAGCATCCTTAACATTTTATCAGAGATCTAAATCACACAAACCAGTATATAGTGGGGCTTGCTCTTTGCGCCCTTGGCAATATTTGTTCAGCAGAAATGGCCCGAGACCTCGCACCAGAAGTTGAAAGATTGCTTCAATTTAGAGATCCAAATGTCCGGAAGAAAGTAAGCCATCTTGATTTAGCCTTGGAGTTTTTATTTGAGGTTCTCCTGATGAATGCAATTTATAAATTCAAATACGTGTATACTACGTTGTTTCTTCAAGTACTCGTGGTCATTATTTTTTATTTTTCATTTTTTATTTTAAATAGGCAGCACTATGCTCTATACGGATTATAAAGAAAGTACCAGACCTGGCTGAGAACTTTATCAATCCTGCTGCTTCTCTGCTGAAAGAAAAACACCATGGAGTCTTACTGACTGGAGTGCAGCTTTGTACAGAACTTTGTAAAGTTAGTGAAGATGCCCTTGACTATTTTCGAAAGGTAGCTTTCGACCTGAAACTATCAAAATACATCATCTTCCCGTTGCCTATTGGTATTTTGTTGTTTGGTATTAGATGTTGCTGTCTTTAGGGATATGCTGGTTCACTTTGTCTCGAGAACATTCAGTATATACCAAACATATTTCGATAATGTCAGAATGTCTCGAAGCTCTTGTTATTACCTTTTTTTTTTTCCCCTCCTTGACGACCAAAGCATTCTTTTTCCATGTCTGTAGAAATGCACAGATGCTTTGGTCAGAGTTCTAAAGGAGCTTGTGAACAGCCCATATGCACCAGAATATGACATTGCTGGGATTACCGATCCTTTCCTTCATATCAGAGTGCTAAAGTTTTTACGTATCTTGGGCCAAGGAGATGCAGAGGCTAGCGAATGCATGAATGACATCCTTGCACAGGTTTTTGTTTTCCATTCTTTATCTTTCAAGTTTTGAATAACCCGTTGTATGTGAGGTTTTGAATGTGGCTTTGTTGTCTAATCATTTTGTTTATCTTTATAACCCTCATGTTCCATGGTACCTGGTCTGCCGAACATCGGGGTCTTAGGATCTGGTAACTTTGGTCACAAATATGCGTGCTAAAAGCAAGGGAACTAAAAAGTAGAAACATTCTGGAAAAGAACCATCACTATTGATATGTAGTTTGTATTGTTCAAAACAACCTATTGTACAAGGTGTTAATGCGACGATCATTCTCTGTGTATAATGCATAGTTTGTCTTGTAACTTTCTCTGATCAGGCTTCTTGACGTTCTACTCTATGCAGGTGGCAACAAAAACTGAGTCCAATAAAAATGCGGGGAATGCTATTCTCTATGAATGTGTTGAAACTATCATGACGATTGAAGATAATAGTGGCTTGCGTGTTCTTGCCATCAATATTTTAGGAAGATTCTTATCCAACAGGGATAATAACATCAGGTATTAATTTTTTTTTTCCCGTTCATTTTCTTGTTTGTATCTTCGGCTCATATTAGTGTCTACATCACTTCTCTTTGATTGTTGTTTTACTAACTTCTTATCTGATGCTGGTTTACAGTGACTGAACTTTTTACTTTTCCAGATACGTTGCACTAAATATGTTGATGAAGGCTATCACAGTTGACTCTCAAGCAGTGCAGAGGCACAGAGCAACCATCGTGGAATGTGTAAAGGTACTATTAGTGCTCATTGTGTTGATTTTCGAAAATGGGTAATACTTTTGTGCTGCAGAAGCTGCTTCAAACCATCAAAACATCATTTTGAATTGTGTTTTTTTTGTCAATTTTGTTTTCTTTTTCCTTTATAATTGTTCAACAAATAAGATGTTTAAAAAAAAATATCAAAGGAGATGAAAATTATCTCATTTGTTACAACCCATATCACAAAGATAAAATTTTATCAAGGAGAGAGAAAACCTCAAAATCCCTTATCATTCAAAATATTTTGCATGTCATGGTTCATTTTAATTCTTTTTTTGTTAGGTTGATTTACTAAGTATCACAAGCATAATCCATATCAAAGCACTACTCAAAATGATGTTTTGATGGTTTGAAGCAAAAAGCATTTCCCTTCGAAAATTATGGGTTTATATACTTGCACAAAAGCATTTCCCTTCGAAAATTATGGGTTTATATACTTGTACATGCAGATGAAAATGGGAGGACTAATGTGGTCGGTTCTGAATTGTAACAATAAATGTCTCTGACTCTCTGAATTGTAATATTACAGACTCACCTTGATAATTATGTGCTTCTTGTATTATGACATTGGCCTCTTTGGCTTTAGCAACGAGGGTAAGATTGTTGTTTTCTCTTACCTCTGTTCTTCATGGGAATGGCTTTAGCTACTCTTGTTATATAAAATTAGTTTCT
>JAOVYX010000491.1:0-13594 GCA_035668315.1 Drosera spatulata
ATATCGTTCGTATTCTTAAATAGCGTTATATATATATTTGTATATATTTAATATCCAAATTTCGGGATATTACAGATGTGTAGATCAGTCGACACATCCTTAGATCATTCCAACATCATCTGATCATTCCAACGTACGACCGAACTGATAAAGATAAAGGAAAGAGTCCACATAAGGAAATGAGCCTTCAACACAAGGGGAATGGGCATTGAAGGGTAAGGGAAAAGCTTACCCAACTAGGTTTCCTTCCCTATAAATACCCTTCACCATTCCAAAGGTATCTTCTCTTATTCATTATCTTCTCCACATTCAATAGTCTTCTCCTTATACTCTCTCACCCAAATCGGGCACACACTGACTTGAGCATCAGAGCGGGACGTTCGAGATGCGCACCTCGATCCCCCGACTAATAGCGTTTTCTTGGTTTTTGGTGCAAATCAGTCGACGTATCCTTAGATCGTTCCCGCATCATCAGATCTTTCCGACGTACGACCGAACTGATAAAGATAAAGGACAGAGTCAACATAAAAGAAAGGAGCCTTCAATACAAGGGTTTCCTTTCCTATAAATACCCTTCATCATTCCCAAGGTATCTTCTCTCATTCATTATCTTCTCGACATTCAATAGTCTTCTTCTTATTCTCTCTCATCCAAATCGGACACATACTGATATGAGCGTCAGAGCGGGCATCCGAGGTGTGCACCTCGGTCCCCCGACTAACAGCGTTTTCTTGGTTTCTAGTGTGCAGATCAGTCGACGCATCCTTAGATCATTCCCACATCATCAGATCAGTCCAACGTACTATGGATGATACGGTCTGACCTAATCACAAGAGATCCGACTAGTTTTGACAAACATATTCTGGTTTCAAACAATTTTTTATTTCTATTTTCTGTAACTTATTTTTGATTTCAGTTACTTTTTTCAGTAACTTATTTTTGATTTCAGTTTACTGTTTTCTGTTGCTGATTCATCCAGATTTTATAGCCATGTCAAACATCCCCTTATTTTTCTTACAAATTTCATATAAATTGGGGACGAAACCAATACTTTCTCCGTTCCATATTACTTATAACAGTTTGATCCGTCACGAGATTTTATATGTACGAATTTTGATTGATTTGATTATGGAAACAATTTTTTTTTGTGATAATGGGATTTCCTATACGATTTGATATTTTCTATCTTAAAAATTTGTAATTATAGATATATTATGTTTATTTTCGATGTCAATTTTTAAAATAGGTTTGCAAATAATATGAGCGGATGGCTCCCTCCGTCCCAAACTAAAAACAATACTTGTCTATTTAGATGATCCTAAAATATAAACAACATATAATACACCCTCATTATACTTAAAAAATATTTTTTTTATGTCAAATTCTACAAAGAAATCAAACCGTTGTCTTTAGTATGGGATGAGATTATAAGTAATTCTTTGATTTCGCTGTCCAAAACTATAAAAATAAAATCTAACAACAAGTGAAAACCAAAAAAACACTTCTTCAAATAAAAATATATTTTTTTAACAAATCTTGAATATTACATTAAAATAAAATTAAAAATTATATATTTTTATTTTATTTTATTTTAAATAAAAAATTAATACAAATAATTTTATTTCAACTATGCCAAGCATTGACAAAGATCCGCAGGCTGTTTTTATTTTCAAAGGTTTGAAACTTCGGGTCTTTTGACCACGGACATCGATCCTCGAAAAATATCATGATATCATAAATAAGAAACCGCATATTCCTCTACCAAACTCTCAGATATTCTCCTCTTCAAAAATAAAAAATAAAATAAAAAAAATGCATTGCGCACGACGTCGCTCTCCCAAACCCTAGTCACAAACCACCCCACCTTTATTCCGCATCAAGCAAAACAACATACTCCTCCCAATTCCCAAAAGATTGAAGTAGGGTTCACCTTCAAATTTAACCAAAAAATCCCCAATATTCTCTCCTTCACAAAAAAATCCCTAAACTCAATTTTCCGATATTAATTATTCTCGTCGCTTTGATTTCACCGTCCCTTTGAATCCCTCGAATTAGGGATTTGGCAGCAGTGGTGTGTGATGCAGACGGAGGCGAGAGTGGGCGTGGCGGTCGATGGAACTCAGAAAGAGGGAAATTGCGCACGCAAGTATGTTCAACAGACGGTGCAGCAGCGGTGGCAGGCGCAGCAGCTCGGCGTCGTCCCTGAGTTTTTCGCCGGAGGCGTTGCCGGTGCCATGAGTAAAACCTGTACTGCTCCTCTTGCGCGACTGACTATACTTTTTCAGGTTTGTGTCTCTCTGTTTCTCTTTGTTACTGAACCCGACATGGGCAAAATGGTGATGTTGTTTATGTTTTCCAATACGCACGTGGTATTCTGAAAGGTTTTAGATGCCTTCTAACCATATAGATGTTATATATTGTCAAATGTTTTCGAGGGGGTCTCGAGGGCTGAGTAGATGTTTCATTGGAGAAGCGTATGAGAGATTTGGTTTCATTTCAATAGCTAATGGATTGCTGCTTTGGGACATAAAAAGGACTGATGGAAAGGAGTAAGAATTTTTTTAAGACAAACTGATATGAAGCTATCTTTTGTAAATATATAATGCTAAAGAATGAGGTTTTTTTTGTTGGTAAATTTGGACTAATGGGTTTAGGGGGCCATGAGTCATAAATGATCCAATGTATTTTCTTCTTTTTTCGTTGCATTTAGGCCTAATGGTTTATTATGGATTAAAGTTTATGTTTTATCGAAATTGTAAGAAGTTAAATATATCTCCTTTAATTTAGTAATATAACATAACAAATACTCCATCCGTCCCAATATAGATGAAACACTTTGACTTTATGCATTATTCAATACGTATTTTGAGGGCATTTTTTTTACGTCTTAACCATACGAAAAAATTACGTCATTAGCTCAGGATTGAAACACACACTTTAATCATTACTGATTCAAGATAATTTTATGAAAATTGATGATTGATTGTTTCATAGAGCGAGTCAAAGCTCAAATCGACATATGTGCACGGTCGAAATATTGCGCCAATATTGGGATTAGAGGGAGTATATTGAGAGTTTGCCTACCAAGATGGTTACTACTTTGGTTACATATTCGTGCTCTCAATGCAATTTTGGGACATATTGCTCCATTGTTCTATATATATATATTCTACAGAAGGTAAAAATTTCATTGCATAGGAGAAATACAAAAAAAAAAAACTCCTAAAATCATTTAGTTGCCTACATATACTCTATTGAAACTAGCCAAGCTATAAAATCATTCTGCAGAAGGTAAAAATTTCATTGCATAGGAGAAAAAATTACAAAAAAAAAACTCCTAAAATCATTTAGTTGCCTACATATACTCTATTGAAACTAGCCAAGCTCTAAAATCAGAAAATACATAAGACCCTAAGCCTGTGAGGTCAAAACCCAATGCAGGAAACAAGAGTCCCATGCTCCTCCAGCCAAGCTTGTAGTCAATAGGAGTTTGCACTTTGCTAATACAAAGCAACTAAAATGATCATCCTTTAGCAAGAAAACATAGAAATTATGGAAGACCTAATAATACAGTACAACTTTCACACTTCCTGGTTTCCCATTCTTATCTTTACCATCCTCCAAGCAATCTCAGCTACTTCATGTGGCACAAATCTCTCTTGCTTGAAAACAACAGCATTTCTAGCAATCCAGCAGTAATAAATGAGCGAAAGCAAAGCAGCTTTACGCATCTTAGGAATTGCCTCTTGTTATTCTCCATAACCAAGAGAGTACATCATGCTTGCGTAAGGGACAAGTATCATCATTTATTATTCCCCAGTGACAAAAGCCTTCCACAGGTTCTAAGCTTGCCAAGAAAGGCCAACCATCCAACAAAGGAATGCTTTGGAAAAGCATGTTTGCTCCAAATAAGAGCTAACCAACTGCTTCATAAGTGAAGGGCAAAGAGAATAATAAGCAGACCTAGTAGAATACCCATCAACTGGTCTGGGAATCCATCTAAGAGTCTCACCAGAAATGTTAACATAAGGAAGGATAGCATCTTGAGTTCGTAGAATATTCTTCCATATCCAAGAGTAATGAGGCTTCTCAATAGCATTCCATATCGACACTCTTCTCAGATAATAACTATGGACCCATTTAATCCATAAGGTGTCCTCCTTCATAGCCAAGTTCCACACATGCTTACCTGTCATGGAAATGTTTCATAGTTGAAGGTTTCTGATTCCCAGCCCTCTCATTTCCTTTGGAAGACAAACCTTGTCTCATGACACAAGAGCTCTTGATGACTTGTCCGTCCCCGATCATAAAAAAGCTATACAAGAAGCTTCTATGTCATCCACAACCCCAGCTAGCAGTATGTAGACTTGAGGCTAATATGCTGCTATACTCCTTAGGGTATCCAGAATTAATTGCCTTCTACCAGCATAACTCAGCATTTTTGAGTGTCAAGCCTGGATCCTTGCACTAATTCTCTGGGTGAGGGGCTGAAATTGCATATCCCCAGGACTTGTGTCTGAGAGAGGAACCCCCAAATATCTAATTGGTAATTTATCCCCCTGACACCCCAAAATGGCTGCAAGTTTGGCAGCTTCCAGCTCTGTGACTCCTCCAATAAAAGCTTGGCTTTTCAAAGGCTGAGCTTTAAGGCCACTTACTTCTTCAAAATGATCAAGAACTTTTTTAATGGTCGTGAAGAACCTGGTTCAGCTTTGGAAAAGACCATAAGGTCATCTGCAAAACAAAGGTGAGTAATCCCTGCTTTCCTACACTTAGGATGAATACTTATACAAGACATCCTTTGACATTCTTTTGAAGCATGGACCCACATGCTTCATAGCCAAGACAAAAAGATATGGAGATATAGGGTCACCCTGCTTAATGCCCCTTTTCCCTTGAAAGTAACCATGAATGTTATCATTGATACAAAGAGAATAAGAAAGGGATGAGACACATATCATTGTTCTATGAATGAAAGGCTGAGGGAACTATAAACCAGACAAAACACTCCCCAAGAAAATCCAAGAAAGACTATCATATTTCTTCTGTATGTCGATCTTGAGCATGCACCTAGGACTTATGTTTTTTCGAGCATACTCTCTTACCAATTCATGACAGAGCCTGATATTTTCAAATATGTTCCTATCAGAAATAAAAGCAGATTGTGTTTGATTAATCAAGCAATGCATATGCTTCCTCATTCGCTCAGTGAGGATCTTAGTCATCATTATATAAATGACATTGCAGCATGCAATTGGACAAAAGTCAATAGTCGAGATGCATTGGGCTTCTTAGCAATCAAGTGAAGTGTAGTAGCATTTACCTGAGTAAGGATTTTCCCTCTCTCAAGAGATTCCTCAACAACAAGGGTAATATCCTTCCCAATAATGTGCCCGGTCTTCTTATAAGGGAAACCATTGAACCCATCAGGCCCAGGAGGTTTATCATAAGGTATAGACCATACAACTACTTTGACTTCCTCCACAGAAATAGGTCTAAGCAGCTCTTCTGCTTGCTGGTTGTTAATAAGACCACCCTGCTGAAAGACCTCGGGGTCTAGAGGTGTAGTTAGCTTTTCAGTCCCCAAAATCCCCTGAAAGAACTGGATGAATTCATCAGCAATAAGAGACTGGGAGACTATTTTATCACCTCTGTCAGTATATATACTAGTTATACAAGTAGCAGATCTCCTTGCAGCACAAATAGCATGAAAGTATTTTGCGTTTGCATCCCCCTCATTGAGCCATCTGATTTTAGACTTTTGCCTCAAATGTATAGATTCAAGCCGAAGGACCTCTTCCAGAAACCTAACTTGCTGTTTCTCCCCCTCAATCGACCCTTGAGACATTACCCCTTGTAACTTTTTCTGGGTTTCCATCAACACAGCTCTAGCCTTATTGACTTGCTCATGAATATTCCCAAAATGAGACTTATGCAAAGTCTTAAGTTTGGATTTAAGGAACTTTAGACGAGAAAGCACTTTGAACAAATTACAGCCCAAAACCTCAGTCTTGCACACATCCCTAAGTATCACTTCGAAATCCTGGTGTTTCTGCCACATTTTAGCAAAACAAAAAGGAATATTTCCTTTTGGCACATCATCAAAGATGGTTACTAATCCAGGAGAATGATCTGATACACTTGCATCAAGGAAATCCATTTCAGGCATAGTTACCTGCTAAACCATGTAGGATTCCCCATGACCCTATCAAGTTTACACTGGATTCATGACCTAAGGTCTTTTTTGTTATACCAGGTATTAGGATTACCTTTGTCCGTCAGATCAGCAACCCCTAGTTTATCACAACATTCCTTAAGATTAGCACAAGGATAGGATTGGATTCCTGCATAGCCTCTCTTCTCATATGAGTATAAGAAAGCATTAAAATCTCCTACGAAAAGCCAAGGCTGATCAAGGTTCATGCCAAACCTGAGAAGTTCAGTCCATAAGACTAATCTTTGAGCTTCAGTGTTCTTTGCATATACAAAGGATACGAAGCATTCAAAATCTCCCTTAACAGATCTATCCTGAACATGCATAATCTGATCCATCCCACTGATATAAGAAACCAACAGTGATGTAGGATTCCACAAAATCCAGATACGTCCTAATGAAGCATAATAGTAATTATTAATGACTGATCACCCTGTAGCACAAGAGTGAGCAATCTTTATTGAATTTAGACTCTGAAACTCGAGTCTCCAAAATACCCAACGGCTGCACCTTATTCCTAGCAATAAAATGCTTTATTTCCTAGGAATATTCCATGCCACTATTTTCATCAATGTTGGGCTCTGGTGGAATGTTCTTATTTACACTTTGGCCTTCAACAAGAGGAGCAAAGATAGACCTCCTTTCAACAGCTGATAATTCAGTTGAGGCTTTACTTCTTCTGGAACCAACATGAACTTCTCACCACTCACCCTCTCCTTGCTGCTTAGCAGTCTGAACAACAGGAGGCTTAAGAGCCGGCTGAGTTGGTTGCTTAGGAGTCTAGATATCAGAAGGCTTCTCAGTCGGTTGAGCTAGCTTTGACTTAACTTGCCATTGTTTCCTCATAGGAACCTTCAGTCCACCTTTACGGCAATCAGCTAATTTATGCCCCCACTTCTTACAAACCATATATTGCTTTGGGAGCCATTCATAGGTAACCATCTGAGTTCTAATAGTCCCTTGTGCATCTTGCCATTTAATCTCTTCAATCAGCTCCTTGTAAATATCCACCTCCATCAGTATATGAGCAAAGTCTGCTCTCCCTTTATCTGAAGTATATGGATCTGCATATAGAGGCATCCCTATTTTTGAGGCCAAACGACTCAGCGCTCCAATAAGCATAGTTCAAACCTGGAAGTTGTATCCACACTAGAATGATATCCAAGTTAACCCTCTTAATATCAAAACCCGGTTGCCAGCTCCAGAGAACAAAGGGCCTAGAACCAAAGAACCATCGCTTCTTAAGAACTACCAACTTATCCTCTTTCTTCTTAAACCTAATAATAAAGTATCCATCATGATGCAACACCTGTTTATCAATCTCCTCCCATGTCTTAGAGACAAACCCCTTCATCGCTTCATAAGGTACACGTTAACCAACCACATATCCAATAACAGCATTCTCCCAGTACTCTAATCCAGTTTGAATTCATGGCTCATCAATAATTACCACATCCCCAACATCCTGATCAAAATGAAGTTTCATATGAGCACCCTTATCAGTCACCGAACTCTTCTCCGTCCCAAACAACTCAGATCCATGTTTAACACTCCAAACGTTACAGCAATTGGAGAAACTGATTTAATCGTCAGGTTCGATGATAAAGACGCCTTCTCAACCTCATCGACCCTAATCAATTGCTCCCCTTCTGGATTGGGGTTCATATTAGGTCTAGGAGTCTCTAAAACTAGCACATCAACAATTGACTCACTATCAATTCGATCCATCGAGGGAGACCCTACAATCGAGACACTCATCACTGGTCCACTTTTCACTTTCCTTACAAGGGCGTCTAGGTTTCCTCTTCTCCATCAGCAAGCCGTGATCCTTATATGGATGACCTCTACGTTTCTTCTTCCCAGACATCACCTGAAAAACCTAAGGAGATCAAAGACGAAGCTCAGATCGCCATGGGAATTGCCAGTCCCTCATCTCCTTGTTCCATTGTTCTATATTCACATGTGATAAAAAAAGCCTTTTTTTTTTAAAGTAATAATTTTAGCATCATGTTTCTCACATAAGAAATAAACTTTATAATCAATAAAAAAACAGGTAGAACTCTAGTTCTTAGTAAGACATGAATTTCGTCGTAGTTATCTAGGACCAAGATGATGTGGTGAGCCAAAAGGTTCTAAAACGCCTAGGATAGGCACCCTTTTTGCATTATAAATGTCAAAACTTGCGCATGACTAAGCATATATATTCCTATAAGCTTGATCGAAAATAAAAGTCATTGCCTTTTCTACTAAAATAGGGTAACACCGAGAGATCCACGAAGTGAAAATGGGAAGCTTAATAGTTGAGCTGCAAGCAACTAAGAAGTTATTATGCAAAGAAAGTTCTCATACATATCATTTTTGTAAAAGAGAGCTGGATCTCTTTGATTTTTAGTTTTCAAGTTTCAACACATCATTTCTTAAATTTTTATTTAAAATATTTTTAAAGAAAGATCATTTCCATTTGCTTAAGTCAAGCATTCTAAGCCATCAGAGGTGCCCCAAGTTATCTTAGCTCTGTAAGGAGACGGTCGCGTGCCGCTAATTGCTTAAATTATTTCCCTTTTAAAATTAAGCAGTATAATGTTGAGGGGGTATCGTTCTCACGAGGAGTTGTTATGAATTTAGATTATTACTAGTTTGTGCAACCAGTGCAGTAATACACAAGACAAAAAAAAAAGAAGAATAATTTATAAAATAATACTCCTGTTCACCATGGCGAGTGAATCTTAAGAAAAATAAATAAAAATATATTTGTCTTGCATATTACACTTGACTAATAGATTCGTCTTTTTCCTATAGTTTGATAGATATCTATATAAATAGTTTTTAATTTTTATATTTTATCTCACTCGTTATGACAAAAGAAATAATAACATAAAAAAATTTGTATGAATTTTCTGAGGTATATCAATAGTAACATCAAAATAGATAAACATAATTTATTTGGTTGACAATCAGATATCTTTTTGTATGATTTGTTTGTTAAAATTTGATATGCAACTAGAGATTTGATACCTGATTTTAGTGTTTGAGTTTTAATCTCGACCGTTCAATTAATATTGAACGACCTTAGAAATTAATTGCATTAATTTATTTACTTTCATTTTGACAAATATTTCAATTAACTTTCGAACTTATTAATATTTAATCTTGATCGTTTGTTGAAAAATTGAAAGATCAAGTTTTGAAGTACTTAGTCAAACACAAACCCATACGTTTCCGCTTAGTATATAGTATAGATTTTGTTAAATTTCAGCCAGTGAATTACCCCAATTCTATTTGGATAAAGTGAATTTTTTTTTGTTTTTGTTTGTTTGTTTGTTTATTTTGTGCGTGTGGGGGGGGGGGGGGGGTTGTCGGGGTTCTAATCATTTAAAAATAAATAAAATTAAGGAAAACAATATTGTCTTCGTCTCATGAAAAACACAACGTTTTGACTTGACATGAGATTTTATTTGTGTGTTGAATTTGTATTGACAGTGGTTTACTGTAACAGTTGTGAGAGGAGTTAGTGGTTGTATTGTAGATGATTTGATATTTTATGTGTGAAAAGATTTTCATATAAGAAAACGTTATATTTATTGTGGGACGACCTAAAAATGCAAGTGTTGCATTTTTCGTGGGACGGAGGGAATATAAGAGAGTCCAACAGAGATTGAGAGCTAGGGCTTGTGACGTGCCGAGCTAGCAAAACCTGGTAGACCTAAGATGATTAAAGTTAGCTACGGTACTCAAACTTCGGGTGAGGAAAGGACGATTGAGAGGAGAGATGTGAAGATTCTAACTGAGGATAAATGTGTTCCTGAGATACGAATTGGGAATGGGGTTTCGTCGAGGGGGAGTTCGAAGATTAGTTGGGTCAATATTGTTGAAGGACGTGGAGTTGATGGATCTGGATCTGGTTTAAGTGAGAAGGGGTCTATCAAGGAGAATGTTTCGAATCGTTGGTATGGACTATGAATTGAATATGGAGTATGCAAATGAGGGAGAGGATAACTAGTGATATCGTATGATGTGGTTGATGAGAGACAACATTGGGAGAATGCTTTGATTGGATATGTAGTTGGAGACAAGATCCCTCATGTTGTGATGAAGAGTTTTGTTGAGATGCATTGGAAACGTTTAACTGAATCTGAGATTTTGCTTCACGTGCTAGAGAGGGTGCCGACATGGATTCAATTCCCATGACTTGATCCCAGTTTTGGGACAAAGCCACATGAGAAGATTGCAAGCAGGGCAGGCATTCCCATTTGTACAGACCAGGAAACTACAAGCAAGGGCAGGGTGTCATATCCTAGGGTGTTGATTGAAGTCAATACGAGGAAGGAGTTGGTTAATGGGATCAGCTTGATTGGGCCAGAAGGGGAGAGAATTAAGCTGGAAGTTTTGTATGAAGGGAAGTGTGGTAGATGGGACATCATGACACTGAACGCAGAACTAAACCTCTAGTTCAGCAAGTGTGGATTCCTAAGAAAAAGATACCTAGTGCTAACCATGAGAATTGGTGCTGGATGCCACATCATTTCCTCCCATTGTGGGGATTAATCCTTCATGATAGCAGCATGGAACATTAGAGGTATGAATGAGTCTGATAAGCACTTAGCTTTCAGATGCTTAGTTAGAAAAATGAAAATAAAAGTGATAGGAGTTTTGGACACAAGGGTAAAGGCAGAGCAGTTTCATAGAACTTTTTCATCTTGTTTTAAGAGCTGGGGGGTTGTGAACAAGTACTATTTTGCAAGGAATGATAGGATATGGGTTTGCTGGGATAAAGTGTAGTTTGATCTGAAGTTTTTATCTGGTTCTGATCATATTATACATTGTGAGCAGGTCTGCTGATGGCCTAGTACGTTTAGTGGTTTCCTTTGTTTATGTCTGGAATACTAGATTGCAAAGATGTAAGCTATGGGAGGAGATCATGAATTTTAGAACTACATGTTCACTTCCCTGGTTAATACTTGGGGATTTCAATGCATATATTCGAGAAGAAGAGGAGGGATATGCAGGCCTTGCTGTTGAACCAAGTGATGAGATGCTGCATTGCTTGAATCAGTGTGGTTTGATTGATCTTCCATTGATTGGATGTTTCCACACTTGGTGTAATAATCAAAATACAGATTCGTGGATGAGGATTAAGTTGGATAGGGTGATGAAGGCTGGTTTGATAGATATGATGCAAATGCCCTATTCCTTGAATCTGGCTCCCATGATAATTCAGTTTAAAGAGAGCAGTCAAAGGAAGCCTTCGTTGAGGTTTCTAAATGCTTGGTGTAAGTACCCTACCTTCTTGCAAGTTGTAATGAAAATGTGGCAGAAGCCAATCAAGGGATGCCCTTATTGTGAGGAAAATAAAGGTTATGAAGGGAGAAATGAGGGAGCTGCATAAGAAGGGGTTCTTTGAGCTTCGAAGAAGGGTGCAGGAGGCTGAGGAGAAGTGGACACATCCACAGCAGGTCCTGAGAGGCTGTTATTCTGATGAGAATAAAGAGGCTATGCAGCAGGAAGTGGAGATATTATAGAGCAATGCTTGAAAGGGAAAGTATGTATCTGAAACAGCTGGCCAAGGATCAGTGGTTTGCTTCTATGGATAGGAATAATCGTTATTTCTGTAGTATAATCAAAGGCAAGATGGTTAAAAAAAGAATCACCAGTATAAAGAATGAAGAAGGGGAATGGATTACGACTGAAGGAGAAATAATTCTGGAGTTTGTGAAATATTTTATTAACCTTCTGGGATCAGATGGTATAATTATTAGTTGCAGATTGATGAGAAGATTGCACTTAGGGTAATGTCCTATCGAGTGCGCAACTGAGTATGGTTATGCAGGCATTTGATGCTGAGGATGTTGAAAGAGCATTATAAGACATCGATGATGACAAAGCCCCTGGTATTGATGGTTTCATTGTAGCATTCTTTAGAAGGAGCTGGTCAATCATTGGTACTAATATCTCAAAAGCAATATTGAGTTTCTTTTTGTAAGCGTGGACTTAGACAGGGGATCCGTTGTCTTCCTAGTTGTTCGTCATGATCATGGAGTACCTTGATAGATGTTTCAAGAGAATGAGCAGGAATAAGGCCTTCAAGTTTCATCCCAGTTGCGGAACACTGAATATAATTGAGCTATGCTTCGTGGATGATTTGATGATCTTTTGCAGGGTTGAAGGTAAAACCATTATGCTGGTGAGGGATAAAATGGAGGTATTTGCTTGGGAGAGTGGTCTACAAGTCAACCTATCTTAGAGTGCAATGTATTTAGTAGGTGTGTCTGAGGAAAAATAGGAAGAACTACTGAAGGCAATGGGAGTCTAGTGGGGGCAATTACCTGCAAGGTACCTTGTTGTACCATTAGCTGCTCAAAGGCCAAGTGTTGAAGCCTATAGAGGCTTGATTGATAGAATAACAGCTCAAATAATAAGTTGGAACACTCGTCACTTGAGCTATGCAGGGAGATTTCAGTTGATAAAGAGCGTTTTTTTTTTTTTTTTTGCAATCAACCTTTGCCTATTGGGCTCAAATCTTTGTGATGCCTGCTGGTGTGATTGAAGAAATTGAGAAAAGATGCACAATGTTCTTATGGACAGGAAACACTATGAACTCACATAGAGCTTTGGTTACCTGGTGGATGTATGTAGACCTAAAAAGGAAGGTGGGCTAGGCATCAAATAGTTGCATCGGTGGAACATTGCCTTTGTGTTCAAAGTAATCTGGGCAGTGGAGATGAAATGCGATAGAATTTGGATAACATGGATAAATGAATATTATTTGAAGGAGGTGGATGTGTGGAATGCAGTAAGAAGAGCTGGAGGAGGAGGGTTATGGGTGTCTCTTCTTAAGTCCAGAGATGAGATGATATGCTCTGCAACAGTTGGAGAAATGGAGAACAAGGGGATATTCATCATAAAAAGGCTAACAGCAATTGGTTGTCCAGTAACCTGTGGTGGCTTGGCGAAAGCTGGTGTGGGACAGGAATGGGCATCCACTATTTGCTTTCATTGCTTGGTTAGTGTTAGGGTAGAATTAGAACAAAGAATGGCACATTTTGTAGAGTGGAGATTGAGGAGAATAAGCATCTGTTCTTTGAATGCTTATTTGTGAAAGAGGTTTTGATGCAGATAAAGATAAACTATTATGATGAAGATGAAGATAAACTCAAAAGCATGATCATTTGATGGCTGATGGCAATGGATGATGCGAATTAGTGGAGACAAAAAAGGCGATGCAATTACAAGGATACAATTGCCTGCCGTGTTCTTATACCATATATGGAGAGAAAGAAATCTGAGGTTCAGCAATGCAGGATCAGTGTTCTTGATATCAGTGAATATATGCATAGGAATATACTCATATAATTAGGGGGGGGGGGGGGGGGTTTGGTTGTT
>JAOVYX010000492.1:0-13592 GCA_035668315.1 Drosera spatulata
GAACCAACCAAAAAGAACCTATACTTGTGCAGTAGGAAATTGCTAAGTTCCTCGACATCTTACCCTATATAGTTGTTTTAAGATTTGTAGTTGTGACTTTCCCTTTATCAATCCATCACCGAAAAGGTTTCCATCAATGTTTCGTTAAATCGTTTATTTTCGCTGTTTTTTACAGCTTGGATTCAAAATGCAGTAGGAGATGTTGTTCGCTATTTTGTTGTGACTTTGCCTTTACCAATCGCTGTTTTGTTCCATCAATGCAGCAGGAGATGCTGTTCGCTATTGTGATTCAAAATTCTGTAATTGGGTAGTTCAACGTACCAATTTCGCGGATCTGAGACCGAGCTTGTTTGTCTTCTCCGGATGCTTCTCAAACCGGAGACCGAGCTTGCTTCTCAAACCGGAGACCGAGCTTGCTTCTCAAATCGGAGACGGAGACGGAGACTAAGCTTGCTTGCTTCTCAACCGGAAACAGAGACCGAGCGCAGATCTGAAGACGGAACGCCGGAGACGGAACGCCGGAGAAGGATGCCTGGAATCGATGTTTTCGTGAACCCCGGAGACCGAGCTATGTTCGTGATTTCGAATTGTTTGATGTGTGCGCTGTGCAGATCTGAGAGAACATTCTGATTTTGTGCAGAACATCTAAAAATTAGCGACGAAATCCGTCGCAACATTTATGATAATCTAAACGTTAGCGACGGAATCCGTCGCTAATATATGTTCCATTGCAAAAACACTTGGCAAAAATTTGAGATCATTTAACATATACCGACGGCTTCCGTCGCCATATGTTTGGGATGAAAATATTTAGCGACGGAAGCCGTTGCTATATGTTAAATGATCCCAATTTTTTACCAATTGTTTTGGAATGGGACATATATTAGCGACGGATTCCGTCGCTAACAGTTATAAACTATAGCATTCCAACGACGGAATCCGTCTCTAATATATTTTTAATATGAAAACATCATATTGTTGCGACGGATTCCGTCGCAAAGATAGCCCTAGAAACCCTAAAACCGAACCCTAAACACGTTTTTCCCCTTAAACGTTACTTCAAATGTGGTTTTGTTTACAAATTTCATCATAAAATTTAATTAATCTCTTCAATATATAATTTGTTTTCCGTTTAAAAATTTTTACATTATATTAATATTCCAACATCATATATAATATTATCAACTATATTTTTGTAAAGTATATAAGTGTTGTTTTTTTCTATATCAATTTATGTGTTTTGATATAAGAATGTTATATTCATAATTTTATATGATAAGCATGCATGTATAAACCTTAAAAAACTTATTTTAATTTAACAAAAATTAGTTTAACTACGGAATCCGTCTCTAATTATTATAAAATTTAAGAATAACATTTTAGCGACGGAATTCGTCGCTAATTATAATTTTATACATTTTAATTTTTTCCCCCTTATTTAACATTATTTTAGCGATGGATCCGTCGCTAGAATTAATCTAAAGATTATTCAGCGAAGGATTCCGTCGCTAATTATATTGAATTTAAATTTTATTGATTTAGTGCTACAATTTAAGTTATTTGTGTTTTATAATTCAGCGACGGACGTTGATTTTTCCGTTGCTAAATGTTTTTGCGTTTTTTTTGAAAAATATACTTAGCGACGGATTCCGTCGGTAATTGTAAAAAATGAAGACGGATTTATTCCGTCGTTAGAGTGTGATCGAGAACGAGACGGACGATTTGTTTCTTGTTCTATTCTATAGAACTCTATAGACAGTTTTAAAAACACTCACTTGTAGTTGTTCATCAGGTGATGAATCATCATAATCTCCTCTACAGATGGATGATAAAAGGTTGTTCATTGAAATAGTTTTTGTATGCACTGATGTTCACTTCATTCGGATCTTTTAATTTATAGATAAAGTTGCATTGGATTGCATGTGAGAAATAAAGGTTGACGTTTAGAACGTGTACAGATAGGTTTCAAAGGTTTGGTGAGAAAAAGATTTAGGTGGCTGAACATTAGGTTGAAAAAAATTATCGGTAGAAAGTTTGTTACAAATAAATTTGTTCATCACAATAAAATAATTTAGTATAAGTATTGGTAGGTTGAAAAATTGGAGGCAAAATTTGACTGATGCTAAAATAGAGAAAAAAAAATTATAACACTTTCACACTGTTTATTGTCAAATTATATTATAGCTATATTTAGCATTTCCCATTGGAGATGCTCTAATGTGCCATTTCGTGAGTGGCTCTATTAACTTCCCTACCCACCTGTGGAAGTCGGTTTCGGAGTCTGAGCTTAAGCCACAGGGGGTTGCGCACCGACGAATGTACGAGTTGAGGAGTCGTCATCTAATTGATCCTCAAATAGAAAGGGTTGGATAAGGCTTGGTCTGCGAACAATGTTCTGGGCCTGGGAGCTTGATTAAGTGGCAAGAAGATCGCGTCAACTGGTAGCACCTGTCACCCCCACAATCAGTACGGTGTCTACTTTCGAGGGTTTACTCTAATAGATAGTCTTGACTTTCAATTTTGTTTTGTCTAGTTATGTGCACTGTATGACAAGTTAGGGAGAAAATAAAATAGAGAAAACATAGAGATTTTGACCGAACCGTTAACCGGTTGCCTACGTACTTCAAGATCAGTCCAAGCATAATTCAGAATATGATCGAACCTTCTAATAAGGTTTTTTATATACCCTAAGGGATCAGATCATCTATAGATTTGAAATTAGGAAGTCTCTGTCTATATCTGTTTTAAAACTGGTTGACTCCTGGTGGGATTACGTCGAGCTCTAAAAAGTCCTTTTTAAGTGTTAATCTATCTATTTTATAGATTTTTTGATTTTTATTCATCTAAGTGTGAATTTTTTCGGTTTTTATCGATTTATTCACTTAAGTGTGAATTTTGGTCAAGTTCAATTATTTCTTTAAGGATTCTGTTAATTTTTGAATTTTATAGTTGATTTTTCTAAGACCGGATTTAGGTGATTTTCTATCATTTTTTCTTAGTCTACCTAAGTGTAGCTAAGTGTACACCTTAAGGGCTCTAACACAATCAAACAATATTTCGTCGTACATTAAATATTTTTTATGATTTATTTAGCTAGCCCTGAACTAATTTTTAGTTCGAATATAACTAAACAAAACAAGCAGATAAATATCGAGTTAATTACGCACGACATGGATCGAGTCTAACAAGTTTATTCAACTAAACATGAATCCATTGGCCAGTTTGCTTGATTAACTAATCATTTAGTTGTGAGTTAGTTGATGCACCTAGATGTGAAATTGAGAGTTGTGTGGCACAATGACGAATAGAAAGGCATGAATCACATATGATATAACATATAAACGGCTCTAACATGGATATGCCCAAAAAGGTTAGCAACATGGCCATCATGTATCAATTTATGCTCTAAGTTTGAACACAAACTAACAACCTAGCGTGCACTAACAAACATGAGCGTTTCAACTCCTATGAGTACAAGTCAAGTATAACCTATCGATTATAAAGGCAACAAGGCAACTGATACTGTTCACCACGAATCATCCAGTGTGTTCACCTAAACATGAACTATTTTTTGATTAATTTTGGATCACCTAAATGTGCATTTGTGATTAGTCCATTTATACTTAAAACGGAATAATGTGGTGGCAGCAACTTGTCACGGATGAGTTAAGTTGGTGAGGTTTTTACTTGATTGAAATGATCATCTAGAAAGTTATTGTAACGCCCCCGGATTTCCTGACCGGATGACACGTGAACGTTATATCGTCACGGACCCGGTCCGTAACAAAGCCGAATAAACCAAATGGGTTTAGGGGTATAAATGTCAAGGAAACCATAAACAGTAGTCAAAGTCATAACTTATAACTTCGAATACCTGATTTAATTACAGCATTGTTACAGAAGTTATGCAGTTCGATTATTACATTAAACAAAATAGACATCTGATCTGCTATATTATCCAAAGTACGTGAGATCATCTATATGCCTACGAGCTCACACTAAGAACCTTCAGAAGCTGTTGGGGGCATACCTGCAATTGAAAAATATAACCGTGAGCTATTGAAACTCAGCAACCTCAGGTGTATCAATCCCAATTACAGAGAACTTTCGCTAACGGTTATGACGACTAGCGAAAGTCCCGGAAACATTTTTATATATATAGAAAAATATGGGCACCATATCAACCAGCATTATTTTACATTGCTTTATATGGCTTCGTATCGCTTTTAAGAGTCATTCCTTTCTTTTACATTTATTTAGGGTTCATGACTCGACTCAAAAGCGACAACTCCAAGGATATGATCGACTCAGAGTACAGAGATAAGATAAAGTGTCAATCGTCAGCCAGCCTACCTAATAGATTTTGTATATTCGTACCTGCCTACTTTGTGCGTCGCCTTGCACATCTTGTGCGCATTCAATGTGGTATCGTTTGCCAGCATTGAGATAATTTGGGCCTCCGAGCAGAGAGAAACCCGTGGCCCCGCCACAACGGCGTAGAAGCCGCTGCATGCATGCAAAGAGGATGGGGGATGTCCATCGCTCCATAGCTAGTTCTCACCTGTGACGATGACTCAGAGGATAATACAGAAGTGCAATGACTCAAACTCAAGCCACAAGGCTATTCAAAGAAACAAATGATCGCAATGGATCGAAAAAGGGACACCACGTTCAACCTTCTCAATAATTTCTGAAAAACGACCAACGATCCAATGGATCCACAAGGGATGCCAATGCCGTCCTTATCAGTTCAAGGAGGCGATATTTGTAATTCGTTCGCTTTTCATTAGTTCACACAGATTGTGTAACTGTATTTTACATCCCCCGTTTTCCTGTTATTAACCGTTTAAAGGTCGCTTGCATTTATTTCCCGAGAGAGTTTATATAATATGTTATTTTGTGTTCTAGTTCATTTCGACACCAAATATCCTACCACATGTCAAACGTGATCGTATATGCACGTTTGACATTATGTTTCCATGCGTATGGGTTATATATCTCAAATACGCATTTATGTTAAAGGTTCGATACACGAAATTGTCATTTTCTTGGCCAGAAGGCCGTTGCGGCCGTGACTGGCGTTATCGTGGGCGCGACCCAGTCCGTCGTGGGCGCGACGTCCTGTGCAGCCAAAATTCCAGATTTTTCCTTCGTCGCTAGCGCGACCCAGAATGTCGCGGCTGCGACTGTTCTGCAGCCAGAACGTCCAAAAAACCTCCATCCAACACCACGGATCCCTCTATTCACGCCATAACGCATCCAAATCATTGCATACACATCAAACACAACATAAACACATCCCACACATGCACGGACGTGCTTAATTCGTGTAAACGAATAAAAGAGACGTCTCGGACGAGTGAGGTTATCTCTATCGCGTTTGATTTCCTCGAAGTGGTTATTGTCCTTCGGCTTCCCGCTGCTGTTTTCCCTTCCAGCCACTGTCATCGCTGATCCTCCCCTCGTTGCTGCTGCCACATGCTCGTGTTGGTGTCGTGATGATGAAAACGATGATGACGGAGTTGGATTGATGATGAGACGATGAAGATAATGCGTTGGCGGTGATGGTGGCCGAAGATGATGGCTGGGTTGGCTGGCCAGAGAGGAGACGATAGAGAGGATTGATGGTGGCAGTGGTGGTGGTTGTGTGTGAGTGTGGGTGTGAGTGTGAGTGGGAGGCAAAGTAGAGGTTGGCAGGAGAGAGTGGGGGAATTAGGTGGGTGTAGGAATTTTCCCACGTTCCGTCCCACGATACGTGTCGTTCAATCCGTTATTTATCCAAATTTTATAATATTAACTCTTCGATAATTTATTTGCATCGATAGATTTATCCCATATACGATTATATGACCTCCCGAGTCATAATTCATTATTTATGGGATTAAATCGATAGTCCTTACGCGCAACGTTTATAACGTTATAACGTTGTAACGTTATTCGTTCGAAATGTTTATTGGCGCGTTCAACTAATCATCCCAAATATTCCATCGTTATATTTGATTTAGTAATCAAATATTTCCTTGAATTTAAATATATAACTTTTGAGCACGATTTATTTTAAAATCATATCGTTATATATTCATTTTAAAACTCCCAAAATTTCTCAAAAATTTTTGGGTATTACAATCATACCTTCTAAATAGTCATACTTTAACAGCAAGGCTTATCCTAGGAAGGTAGAGACCTAGGAAGCCACAAAGGCTTATCCTAGGGAGGTAAAGTTCTAGAAAGCCACCAAGGTTTATCTTGGGTGTGTTAGAAGAAAAGTCTATATATAGATATAGACCGTTAGATCGTTTTGATTTCCACCGTTAGTTGTGGAGGAGAACTTGTATATAAAGGGATCTTGACTCTTTTATTAAACCATCAATTTCAATACAAAACAATCTCTCTCTTGAAATCTACATAGTTTTCTTGCTTCCAAGTTTCTATTCTCTTTCGGTGTTCTTACTTTTGTCTTGTGATATTAGAGTTAGACTGAGCTCGAACGAAGATTTGAGTAATTTGAGTGTCGTACGGGTTGTAAGAAGGTAATCCCGTGACAAGCTGCTACTAACCCACTGCCCACATAAGAAAAATAGAAAAGCCAAAGAACAGGGAGCAATTATCATCCATGGCTTCAAAGCAGTCTAAACAGAAGCTATATCCTTAACGAGTTTCTAACCAAAAATCTGTTGAAAAATGAAGGCTTATCGTCAAACTAAAACCCTAACAATTGAAATAATCAATGAACTAGTTCTAGCAATTGATATTGGAATGTCAAAATCCAAAGAAAATCAATTCATATAGTGAAGAGATGAAGGATTTAATCCACCATTGTTTGTTTCCATAACTAGTTCGATTTCATCCAGTCTGGGTTTCATCTATCTGCTTGTGAGGTTTTTTTTTCTATTTTTCCTTCTTTTGTTTATTTTGTCATGAAAATTACCTCTTTTATTAAAAACAGGGGGGAAAAAAAAGCACTGTTCGGGGGCTTACAGTAGCGGATGAGCCGTTGCTGTTGCTGCCGTCACATTATCCCGTACTTTCAAATCCTTCTAATCAAGGAATTGAAGTTTCAATATTTAAAAGCTGCTGCAAGTTAACAAATCCCGTTAAACGTGACAAGTTCTCAATTAACATGGATTAATGAGTAACTTAGGATGGATAGTTCCGATGAAGATGTGGCCAATGCCAAGTTATATGCTTAGTCCATAAAATGATTTTGAAATCCAAGAGCTGTAATGTGATCAGAATTGCATCATAAAAGGAAACATAAAGATGGCACACACACATGACACTGACAGCATGTTAAAAAGTCATGAAATGTGTCCTAACACTTGCCGACAACTCTAGCACTCACCTAGCTAGCTAAGCAACAAAGTAATAGGATGAGATAAAATTCCATTGTTTCTGTTAAATATTATAAATGGAAAGATGATAAATCCACTCATTAATATTCTCTCATCCACTTATAAAAATAATTATAAACGATTCTCTCAATTTTGTATAAAAAAAATAATGTTTTTTTGCAAATATACCGACATTTTCTCTTGTGAAAGGAATAAAAGTTGAGAGCATTTGACATTAAGTTATTTATACAGTGTGTGTATTTGCAGTGTGTATTAACAGAGTGATTCTTCTAATTTACGCGATATATTGTGTTCATTTGCTTTTTATTACAACACGTTATTACCACGAGTTAAGCTCAATCCAAGTTCGTCTCAAATCTCATTTATTTACAGCAAAGATAATTCAAGTGAGATTTCACAATTTCATATGCTACATAAAAAATATGTTTTATACTATTCATGTACTCTGTTGGATATTGTTCATGTACTGTTGGTGCTATTCATGCACTGTTCACAATCTAATAACACCATTCAAAGTCAAAATTACACTGTTCATATTCTCAAAAATACACTGTTCAGAGTCAAAAACACACTATTCATAGTCTGAAAATCACTGTACACGTAGTTTGAAAAACACTATTCATGTACTTAAAAAATTATCACCATATGTAGTGCTTATTAGATCCAATTTTACGGTGATAATTAATCTAATAGAAGAAAATTATCTTTTACATTACCTTAATAAATCTCCAAAAAAAAAAAAAAAAAATATTCATTAAGAAACTTGATAACTTTTATGTATCTACTTGTGATATATTTTTAAGATGGTCAAGCTTATCAATCTGAAGATTGTTGCTTTTGACATATAAGAAAATAACTATTTAACATGGGTTTTGGAGGTTAAGTTGTATCTTGTCGTGAAAGAACTTGGTGACATTATAAAAAATAAAAATGAAACGTCCTAACAGGACAAAGTTGTATCTTATATTTTTTTTTTCACCATCACCTCTATGAAAATATAAAAACTGAATATTTAGAGGAAAAAGAACCTCTAATATATCGAACAATTTAAAAACAAGATATAACCACCATAGAACCGTACTACTACCAATCGCTCGAAGCGAATGACAAAATCTCAGGTTGCAAGATTTCAAAAGTATTTCAGAATATAATTCTGAGGTATTTAGAATTATTTCAAAACTGAGATTATGCTGTGAAAAGATTACAGATGAGGATTTATACCACTTTCCATGCAACAAACATATTTGTAACATACCCTTGCCTGACACATTTGTAACATACCCTGATGGTAATGTTAACTCTTCTTGTGGGCGCGGATAAGAATGAGGCCGTAGCCGATGTCGTGGACATGGCCATGAAAAAGGTCGTGGTCAACGACGGGGATGTGGGCAAAGTAACTACCTTGCACCTCTTACTTAGGGACCAAATAAGAAAGAAGGAAAACAAAAAGATGCATGGGTCAATCCTGAGACCTATAATCAACAAAAGCATCACGAAGATGCATGTTATCGATGTGGTAGGAAAGGACATTAGTCGAGGACTTGTCGAACAGCAAAATATTTAGTGGATTTATATCCACAGTCCCAAGGATAGGGTAAATAAGTTGAAAGCAATCTTGCTATTCAAGAAGCAGCAACCCCGGGCAATGTTATCCAGAATCAAACACTGCCAGAAGATACAGTGTCAAAAGATACAACTCATCTGGATGTATCGGATTTTATCCAGTCAAGCATACATCTTCGAGAAGATGATGATCTTGATTAGTTCTATATAATTTTGATTTATTTATCTTATTTCTTCTTGTATGTGTGTTTATTTATAGGAATAAATTACTTTTATTTGAATTGAATAAAAGGTTTGTATATTTATTCAAAATATTTATAGATAATCACAAATGGGAGAAAAAGATAAATGCATAGCTGATTGTGCCACGACTCATACTATTCTTCAAAATAAAAGATATTTCTCTCATTTAACATTAATAAAAGATAATGTAAGCATAATCACTGGAAAAGTATATTTAATTGAGAGATCTGAAATAGCAAAATTAGTACTTCCAAATGGTACTAAATTTCTTATAAAAGATGTTTTGTATTCCTCAAAATCTAAACGAAACTTATTGAGTTTTAGGGATATACGATTAAATGGTTTTCATGTGAAAATAGGGAGCAAACAAAATAAGAAATATCTTTATATTATTTCAATAGTATCATACCAGAAGCATATACTAGAAAAAGTCCCAACACTCTTTTCTGTATTATATCATACGACTATTAGAACAATTGAGTCGTATGCTATTGAGAACCAGAAGTTCGCCAACAATAATGCCGTAATAATTTGGCATGGACTTGGTCATCCAGGAACCAACATGATGCATCGCAGTATAGAAAATTCAAAAGGGCATCCATTAAAGAATCAAAGGATTTTACCAAGTCGTGATCTATCATGCGCAGCATGTTCATTGGGGAAATTAATTATAAGACCATCCCCAATAAAGATTAATGTTGAGACTCCAATATTTTTAGAAAGAATTCAAGGTGACATATATGGACCTATCCACCCTGCAAGTGGACCATTCAGATACTTTATGGTACTGATTGATACATCAACTAGATGGTCATATGTTTGCCTTGTTTCTACAAGAAATATAACTTTTGCAAGGCTATTGGCTCAAATTATCAAATTACGAGCGCATTTCTCAGATCATCCAATAAAGACAATTCGTCTTGATAATGCAGAAGAATTTATGTCAAAAGCATTTAATGAATATTGCATGTCAGTTAGTATTATTGTTGAGCACTCTGTAGCTTATGTTCATACACAAAATGGTTTAGCTGAATCTTTAATTAAAAAACTTCTGTTAATTACAAGACTATTGCTTATGAAAAGCAAATTACATACTACAACTTGGGGGAATGCAATACTTCATGCTGTAGCATTGATACGTGTTAGGCTTGCACCCTATCACAAGTATTCATCATTACGACTCATATTTGATCAAGAACCAAATATTTCACATCTACAAGTATTTGGGTGTGCTATATATGTTCCAATCGCATCACCCCAACGAACAAAGATGTGTCCCCAACATAAACTTGGGATATACGTTGGTTTTGATTCTCCCTCGATAATATGATATCTCGAACCATTAACGAGAGATATGTTCACTGCAAGATTTGCATATTGTCATTTTAATAAAAATGAATTCCCAAAATTAGGGGGAGAAAAGAAGAGAGAAGGAGCACATATTTCACCAAAAGTTTCGGATGAAATATCATGGAAATCATCATTATTGTTCTCTAATGATCCTCGTACTAGTCAATTTGAACATGAAGTTCAAAGGATTATTCATTTACAGAGTATTGCAAATAAAATGCCTGACTCAGTTTTTGCTGATTCAAAGAGGACAGTTAAATCTTATATACCAGCTGTAAATGCTCCTGTTAGAATTCTAATATCAAATGAATCCAATACTGACAACACTCTAGAAGAGTGTAAACCTCGTCTGAAGCATGGTAGACTTGTTGGTACGAAAGATACAGTTCCTCCCAAAAGAAAAGCAAAGCGTAATGATATTCTCGAAGAAATCATACTAATGGATAAATCCATAAAGGTGATTGATGAAAAGATAGTAACTAGTGATGCTAATGAGGATACTATCGAGAAACAATCACTTACAAATGAAGAAATCTCAATTAAATATGCTAATACGCATATTGTGTGGGAAAGAAATGAAATCGAGATAGATGATTTTTTGTCTATAATGTGGCATTAGATATCATGAATCCAAATGAGGATCCAGAACCACGTAATGTGGATGAATGTCGACAAAGAAATGATTGACCAAAATGGAACGATGCAATTCAAGCAGAATTGAATTCTTTGGCTAAACGTGAAGTTTTTTTTACCCGGAATCTAAACACCACAAAATATCAAAGCGGTTGGATATAAGTGGGTTTTCATTCAAAAACAAAATGAGAAAGGAAAAATTATGAGATATAAAGCGTGCTTAGTTGCTCAAGGTTTTTCACAGATATCAGACTATGATTATAATGAAACCTATTCTCCCTTGATGGACGGAACTATGTTCCCCTTCTTAATTAGCATGGCTACTATAGAAGGATATTATATGCGTCTAATGGATGTTGTCATAGTATATTTATATGGATCATTAGACACTGACATATACATGAGAATCCCTGAAGGATTTCAGATGTCAAGTGATACACAACCACGGAACTTGTACTCAATTAAATTACAACGATCACTGTATGGATTAAAACAATCTGAAAGAATGTGGTATAATCGTCTTAGTGAGTACTTATTAAAAAAAGGATATATAAATGACAAGATATGTCCTTGTGTTTTTACCAAGAAATCAAATTTTGTTTTGTTATAATTGTTGGATATGTAGACGATTTAAATATCGTTGGTACTCCAGAAGAGATCATATAAACGGGCGACTACTTAAAAGGAGAATTTGAAATGAAAGATCTTGGTAGAACGAAATTCTATCTCGGCATACAGATTAAGCATTGGTTCACTACAATTTTTGTCCATCAATCGACATATACAGAAAAAGTCTTATGTCATTTTTATATGAATAAAACTCACTCTTTAAGTACCCCAATGATTGTCCGATCACTTATGTGAAAAAGGATCCATTCCGACCACAAGAAGATTGAGAAGAGTTACTTGGGCCAGAAGTTCCATACCTCAGTGTTATTGATGCACTAATGTACCTTGCTAATTGTAAAAGGCCTGATATTGCCTTTGCTATCAATTTATTAGCAAGATTCACCAACTAAAAGACATTGGAATGGAATACAGATATGGGTTTATATTACCTTATCTTCATGGAACTACAGATATGGGTTTCTATTATTCAAGAGAGACAAAATCACATCTCATTGGATATGCAGATGCAGGATATTTGTCTGATCAAAATAAAGTAATATCGCAAACTGGGTATTTATTTACCTATAATAATGCTGTAATTTCGTGGAAATCCACGAGTAGACACTAACTGTTACATCTTCAAATCATTCCGAACTACTTGCTATTCATGAAGCAAGTCGAGAATGTGTTTGGCTTTGATCTGTGATCCATCACATTCAAAGTTCATGTGGATTATTTTCAATTAAAGATAACCCTACTGTAATATATGAAAATAATGCAGCATGCATTGTGCAGCTCCAAGAATGGTACATTAAAGGTGATAGAACCAAACATATATCTTCAAAATTCTTCTTTGCACATGACCTTCAAAAAAAATGGAGATATAAATATCCAACAAATTTGATCCAGTGCGAACTTGGCAGATCTATTCACGAAGGCACTTTCCAAGACAATTTTTAAGGTACTTAGATACAAAATCGGGATTCGACGACAAAAAGATCTTCTTGGCTGAAGACATCTCAATGAAGCGAGCTACTATTGAGGGGGAGACTGTACTCTTTTTCTTTCTATCAGGTTTTTATCCAATGTGTTTTTTCTTATAAGGTTTTAACGAGATAGTCACATTCCCATAACCAGATGAGTAACATATTATTGTCTTGTCATCCAAGGGGGAGTGTTAAATATTGTAAGTGGGATGGATGACAAATCCACCCACTAATATTCTCTCATCCACTCATATAAACAATTGCAAAAGATTTCCTCAATCATGTATAAAAGAAGCAATGTTCTTCTGCAAATGTACCGATATTTTCTCTTGTGAAAGGAATACAAGTTAAGAGCATTTGACATTTGGTTATTTATACAATGTGTGCATTTGCAGTGTGTATTGACAGAGTGATTCTTCTAATTTACGTGATACATTGTGTTCAGTTGGTTTTATTACAATAGTTTCAAAAATTTGAACAAGCAGTGACTTTAGCTCAGAAAAGAACATAGAGGGCGCACGCACACTCGCCTGGACAAAAGCAACAAAATGGTTCAGAATTTTTTACTTGTGTCTAGCAAGGATGTAAGCACAGCAACCCGACAGTGCAAAAAAAAAATCGTATTCACACTGAAAGCACCAAGGAGGATCACCAGGAAAGGGCCGAGCTTCCATACCAAATAGCTTCGCAGCTCCGACTCGAGTGGGTCAATGAGGCTAAGTGTAATACCCCGAAATTTTGATATTAAATATATAAATATAAATATATATATATATATATATAACGCTATTTAAGAATACGAATGATATAACGAATACGTAACGTTGAACATAACGTTATATTGGTGTAACGTATG
>JAOVYX010000493.1:0-13591 GCA_035668315.1 Drosera spatulata
AGGGAACAAACTACCTGAACTTCCTTGCCTATTTCTATGATCAATGATGATTTTTTGTGTCCCTTGCCCATGAATGATGATGATGATGATGTTGTCCTGATGATCAGAAAAGGATTGGCAGATATGCTTGTATAAATTAACTTTGCTTAGTTGACATGTCGAGCGAGTGAGAGTTCATGGGTGTTCATGGGAAAAAGGTTGGAACTGTTCAAATGTTTGAGTGAATTGTAGTGAGAATACATGTGTGATTCTTAAACTTATGTGGATCCATAATATTTGCTGTCTCTGCTGGTACAATTCTAGGAGTGGCTATGAGTTAGAAGCTTCCGAGACAATGTTCATATGTCAATCCAAAAGCCTGAATCAAGTCATTTTGGTTAATTACAGATGTGTATCAATCCCAGATCCCAAACCGAACGGTTATGGTTCATCTCAGGCATATATGTTATCATGTCTTTACTTTGAGTTAACGTTCTTGGAAATCTTCTTCAGCTATCTAGTTGCTTAACAATATTGTATACAAGTTGGTGCAAGAGAGGCTTTTTGACACTATTGTATTGCTTTTCGAATTGCAGTATATTCCTGGAACAAAGATGGTTTTTCCTGGACTGAAGAAGCCTCAAGAACGTGCCGACCTTATTGCATATCTCAAAGAAGCAACTCAGTGAGCTACACCAGCGTGTGTACTCTGCATCTTGGATGCAAAATTTTGTTCCAAGGGAAGAAACTTCTCCTACCCTACTTATTTTTTGTTTATACTAGCTGTGAAATAAGAAGATAGTGGATTGCTGAAGCCTGTAGTTCTTTGCGCCGAAGCAGATACAGGAGAAAATAAAGGAGGATGAATCCTTGACTCAGTCTTTTGTTAGAATTCATGGCTTCTAGTTGCCTGTTTTTCTTTATGCGCACAGGTCTGACAAAGTTTTCCCTCTCTTTTTTTAGGGATATTGATTCAGAAAGATGCTCGACATACTAGGGAGTTTATCGCTAGGTTATAACTTGTCCCGCAGGCTTGTTACAAGAAGTATCGTGTCTATATCGACCAAGATCGTAAGTGCTTCACAATCTACTATTCAAGGAAACCAAAAGCAGAGTGCAACTTTCATTCAAAAATAGTTCTCAATTGCTATCTAGATTACCCATTATGTTCAACGTATCTACTAATCAAGATGAAGAATAACCAATCGTCAAAGTAATCATAATCATAATCAGAATCAGAATCTCTAATCTAAAAGCTCATATTCCAACTTCACCAACGCCATGGAAAACTCAGCTTCCCTTCTTGCAATCTCCTTCGCCTCAGCGACCTCTTCCCTCGTCTTCTCGAGCTCCTTCTCCAGCATCTCCAGTATCTCCAGCATCTCCTTCAGCGACTTCCTCTTCTTCTTGGCCACCTTCTTGAGCTTCTTCACCTCGTCCAACAACGCCCTGCTCCCGTCCTCCAAGAACTCTATCTGTGCGCTCCTGGTCTCCTCAATATTAGCACACGCCTTCTTCGCCTCCTTGTTCTCCTTCATCAGCAGCTCATTCTCTTTCTCGATATCAGCACACGCCTTCTTCGCCTCCTCGTTCTCCTTCGTCAGCAGCTCATTCTCTTTCTCGATATCAGCGCACGCCTTCTTCGCCTCCTCGTTCTCCTTCTTCAGCCCCTCGTTCTTTTTCTTCATCTCCTCGATACTATCATAACATGCTTTCTTCCCCTCCTCGAGCATCTCCAATTGTGTCTTATTTAACAACTCTATCTCTGCACACAGTCTTTTCGTCTTTTCATTCTCTTTCTTGATCTCCTCGATCCTATCATAACATGCTTTCTTCCCCTCCTCGAACATCTCCAACTGTGTCTTATTTAACAACTCTGTCTCAGCAGACAGGCTCTTCATATTTTCGTTCTCTTTCGTCAGCCTCTCGTTCTCCTTCTTGATCTCCTTGATCTCAATACCCTCTGCCATCTTCGTGTTCTCGTTCTCCTTCGTCAGTCGCTCGTTCTCCTTCCTTAGACGGATCACTTCTTCTTTGATCGCGTTGATGCTGGAGTAGAACTCTTGCCACGCATACACGTACGACGAGTCCCTGTATTGCTGTAGCTCTTGGTGGGGCAGTGGCAGCGACGATGTTGGTGTCGCGGTGGCGACGAGGTTGTCTTGGTGGGGTAAAGGAAACTGGTGGCTCATCTCTGGGTTCATGGTGCAAGACTGCAAGGTACAAGTTCTGCTGTGTTCTGGTAATTGTGAGGAAATCTTGTTGTTTGGGTTATATTTATAGGGTGATTGATGGATGAGATATAAATCTATTTAAACAGGATAAGATATGACAGCAAAATCTTTATGGTAACTTTTTGGTGTTACAGACAAGATATGATACCATGATTTTTATGGTAACTTTTTGTTATTACGTTAGATTGATAATTTGATGGTTCTTGATGGGTGTATGGAGATTTAGTCATTTACATAATTAAAGTAGCTTAATCATCTGCCTTAAATCTTTGAATGAGTAAAATCTACTAGAATTTTTATAAGATAAATAAAATTTATTAAAATCTTTAATTAACTAAATTAGATGTTAGAGTATTAGAGATTTATGTATCACTGTAATTACATGACGTTTTTATTTAAGATTTGTTTTTTTCCCTAATCTGAGAACATGAGAATAGTCGTTTAAAAAAAAAAAGGAAATTTCATGTAAAGAATTCTAACTATGATCGCATTCGAAGTTCCTAGTATCTTCTGTGGTGTGATGTATTTATATATTATCAAATTCACAAACCTCCCATGATATGTCACGGTACTTTTGACATTTTCAAGTTGCTACTATCTAGGAGTTGATTGATCCAATATTTATTTTGGCATTTAATAGGAGTACTGAAAAGATTTTTGTAATTGTTTTTATGTGTTCAACACATGACGAATTAGGTATTGGGAGAAATAAATCTAATATGTATATAAAGTTATATTTGAGTTTCTTGATATCAAAGTTTTGTTTATTTTTATACCAAGTTTGATTGGTCCTATATTAATGACATAATATTTATGATTTATATTTAATGTATTTAATTTGTAATGTCTTTTCATTATCTTACGCATGTTGTTCTATTATTGTTGCATATTTGTTTCATTATTAAAACATCTTTAGTAAATAACAACTACCTAAATAATTTAACATCATCACGACATAGAATTCTCAAATATATTAAACTATCTATATGATTTAAAATAGATCAATTGTATTTTTCTATGTAAACAATGTTATAATGAAAAGTTTGGTCGGATCCTATATTAATGACACAATATTTAAGATTTATGTTTAATGTATTTAATTTATAATATCTTTTTATTATCTCATGCATATTTTTTTAATATTTTTATATATATATGTTTCATTACGATAACATCATTAGAAGATAATAATTACTTAAATAATTTAATATCATCACGGTATAGAATTCTCAAATATTATACACTATCCGAAATAGATATATGTAGTTATCAATTATATTTTTCTATGCATATAATATGAATTATATAAATAATATTATAATAAATCAGGTTAAGGATTTGTTGACGAGTAAACGCCGATTTAAATGAGAGAGATACTAACATCATGTACATGAAACGACATACGTAGGATGGTATTCTTCCATACCAGATAAAACTCATGTTATCTACTGCATGACATAGTTTTGGAAACAGAGAGCTGTGCTAGTTGGTCTAATTCCAAGGATTCAATATAATCCACATGCTTCTAGCGAGATTTTGATAGTGGAATGGTGAAATTGCCTCATATCCATGAGCAAATCTGTAGAGTAAAAGTAGTAGGATTAGGTTAAGTTCTTGCCCCTTGCATCGCTCCCAAGCTGATTTTTAGTAATCTTTTTTGTGTCACGGAACTCAGGTTATAATTATTAATTGTTTGAAAATGTGCGGCAGCATTAGCAATATAATACTTAAAATACATAGTTGTTTAGGATATATAGGTATTATCGACAATAATCTTTTTGCTCATCTGATCTATCACTGCAAGAAGGTATTATCGACAATTGTTGCTCCTTCAGAGATTTTCGGGATGTTAGTTACTTAGGGTATGTAGGGAAGCGAATCAGGCCGCACACGAAATGGCATTCTACGTATCTGAATGCTCGAATGCTCACGCCAGGGTGTATGCAAATCGATCCTCCCTATGGCATTTTAAATATGCCAGTTTATGTTGGATCCATTTACTTGGAGGTTATATTAGGTCACTTCAAAGTTTTGTTGTTTGTTGACCCCATTCAATTTGGACTTGAACTTTGTCAGGAAATCACACCTATTTCAAGATTTGGTCATTAGATGATTTGGATTTTTGTTATTTTTCTTTCAATTCTTTAGTATCTTTTTTTTTTTTTGTGAATAATACTAAATCAATCTTAAGTTAACTTCAGTTGTTTGATACCATATTCCAAAATTACAATAACCAAAAAGAAATAAAAAGCATACACGCATCACGTGGGTTATGAATATAGTTTTATAAGGTTTCCAAAGTGAAATCGATCGTATCCAATAGTCCGTAAATCAAAAAGACCCTTTAATCGGCATCACAAAGCGGTCAATCGAGGGACTCGCTCCAATGACAACGCAAACACCCAACGAGTCATAATGAATATGATTTACATACAAAATAGAACAATGTAAAGTTTAAAATACCCAAAGTCAAAATAGTTTTGAAAAAAAGGCATGTTTAGCTTATAGAGTGACCATGGACCCAAATTTATGTTATAGCATTTCATTTATGAGTATCATCACCTATTTTTGTGCGATATCGATCTAGAATAGTAATCTAAAACAAGGGTTATTGAAAGTCGTCAAAGATGGTTTTGATCTCCATACCAATGTTTGGGATCATTTATCAAATCTCATAACTAACACTTGTCTTGTCCTTGGTATCGTTGTTGTTTTTGATTTATTATTTTTATTTCCCTTACGGATGAACCAAAATTGTTTGGTATCGATTTCTGTTTCTTGAACGGGTAAAATAGAAATAGAAAATAAAAAATCAAAAAAATTGATGTTTTGTTTCTGTTTTCTGTTCATCTTAATACAATATTCAACATCTCTTTTATAAAAAATCATTCTATTTATTAAGTGATTTCGATTTTTTTTATTGATTCTTTGTTCCTATTACTAGTTTGAGTTTTCACAGTTTTGAAAAGTGATTTCAAACAGACCCTACTATATTCTCCCAACTATCACTGTGAGCAACATCTTTTATTCTTCAAATCAAATATTTCCTTCGTCCCGCATATTTTACAATATACATATTTTATATTATTATATAATATGAATACAAATCCCGTTTTCCATATCAAATCACGTCTGATCGTACCGCAATATGTATTAAATTGAAGTACATAATTTATACAATAATAAATTTACAAAAAACTACGTATGATCGTTATTACAGACGTGTCAAATTTTATATCAACATACATATAAAATCAAAATGTTATAAAATAAATCGGACAGAGAGAGTAGCAACTCCGACAATCAAGTCTCCGTTAAGCGCCGACGAAGTCTCAATCTCATCGGATCTCGCCTTGAAGTCTCAACACCGTTGCCGTCTGATAGCAGCCGCCGCCGTCTCGTCAGATCTCACTCTGAAGTCTCAACACCACCGTCGAATCCACACCGCCGCCTCCCGATCAAATCATGGAGTCGATGGAGAGGGACAGGGACTTCATGGCCTGCTCTGTACGAAAATAGTGAAATACATATATTGAACTTCTTTAATTCTCGATAGTACTGTGTAGTTGTTGGTATACAAGAAATAGTACAAAGTTTTGTTATCTACGGTAATGCTAGAGATACAAATGGTGAAAAAAAAATTATTGATGATCCAATGCTTGCCTTTGTGGAGATGTGAAACTGCCATCCTTGCCAGATTCTGCGATTATGTCCATTATTGGAAGCTTGAGTTACGGAAACCGTGGATTGTGTCAGATTGGCTCACATGCTGTATGTGATTTTTGTGTTGGGTTATCTGTAATTTTTTGTGTTTAATTTTGTTTTGGGGTTTGATTTTTGTGGATTTGGTGATGTTTTGTAGCTCCGATCGGATTCCAATAGACGTATTAGTTCCGTTTGGATGTACAAGTTGCTTCGATAGGATTTTGATGGATGTACTAGTTACTTTGGTCGGATTCCAACGGATGTACTAGTTCCACCCGTGTGTACTAGTTGTTCCCGTCGACTTCCGACGGACATATTAGTTTCGTCCGGACGTACTAGTTCTTCAGCCAGATTCCGACGGATATATTAGTTGTTTCTGTCGGATTCTACTAGACGTACTAGTTGTCTCGGTTGGATTCTAGTGAACGTACTAGTTATTTTATCCGCATTCCGGTGGACGTAATAGTTGCTCCAGTCGGATTCCGGTGAACGTACTAGTTCCGTCCGAACATACTAGTTGATTCAACTGAATTCTGTCGGGCATTTTAGTTGCTTCAGCCAGATTCCGATAATTATACTAGTTTCTCCGGTCAGATTGCGACGGACGTATTAATTGCTCATGCCAGATTTCGATGGAGGTACTAATTTTTTTAGAGACATATTATTTTTCTAATAGGCATACTAGTTTGTTTTATAGGCATACGATTTGAGGTGGGATGGTACCTTGTAGGAATTTATGAAAGTGGCTGGTATCCATTGGACTAAAATTTTTCAAGTGGTACTTCTCGAGAATTATCTCTTAAAGAATTAAGGTATAAATGTTGAAATGTCTCAAAACAAGTGTAAAATAATCAATATATTCAAAATATTTTATATGATATGAATACAAATTATATTTAAGTTAGTTTAAAACTACTTCAATCTAGTATAATTTATTAGCGTGCAGCGCATAGATTAATATATTCTAATTTACATAATATATCATGTGGAGTGTTAATCTGGGATTTATATTTTGCTCTTGTAAGGGCTTCTTGAAAATCATCTTAAAACAATTTGTCATGTGCAAAGAGGCAACTAGAGTGTAATCTTTTTCCGCAATCTTCGTAATTTCATTCGCAATTCTCAAATCAGTATCAAAATACTAAAGGTAGCTGCGTGTCATATCCTCGCTAATGCGGAGCGGGGATGACACACACTTAGGAGTTCTGCGAGCATGAGGTCATGGTTGCGAGACAGGACGACACTGCGTTAGGACTTCAACGCGAACGAGTGCGTTGCATGGACGAACGAACGACGACGAGGCAGGAGAATAATTTTTATCTTGTTAGTTTAAATAAAATGAAATTACTTAATTATCCATTAAAATTTTTAAATGATAATAATATCCTGTTATATCGTTTGCCTCAATTGTTCAATTCATAATCAAAGATCATAAATTAATTGGATAAGATTATGTTAGTTTAAATAAAGTAAACTTACTTGATTATCCATTAAATTTTTAAATGACAATAATACTCTGTTATACCGTTTTTCGTTTGTCGTGCTTAAAAACAATTGGATAATACAATATATAATCGTATACTGACCCGTGTGATTTACGGGATGAATAAAGATAATATAAATAAATAATATTATTTAAGTTATTGTTTTATTATATTAAAAGACGACTTCATATATAAAACTGTTAGGATTTCTTATAATTATTTCATATATATTTATTATATATTTTTTATTTGATCCAAATATTTATGTTAAATTTGAGATATTAACTTTTGATCAAAATTTAATCTCGATCGTTCAATTCATAATCAAAGATCATAAATTAATTAGATAAAATAATATTAATTTAAATAAAATAAAATTACTTTATTATCCATTAATACTTGAGATTCTATTAGTAAAGCGCACTTACTCTAACGGCGTACCTTTTACATGATGGGTCGGCGAAGAAATGGGAACAGCGGCTTCAGCCATTAGGTGTAGGCGCTTTCCAAAGGTGGAATTTTCTTCTTGTTCTTATTCTTTTACTATAAGATAACCTCCTCAAAGCAAGAAAGGGAATCATTTTCTTTATTAATATTACGTTACAATACAGACAGGACAGTAAGGAAAGTCCTTTTTTAAACTAAACACAACATTACAACAAAGTTAGAGGGACTCCGTCGTCTGCTATGTTTGTATCTGAGCTGTTATCTGATGAAGCTAAACGGTCACTGGGGAGACGTTGCCAAGCTCGACCAATCTGCAGGCATATCATCTAAGACCTTTATACCCTTTTGTCGAAGCTCTCTCTTTTCCCAATTCATTGTTTAGACCGCAGAGATAATGGCTCCATTCAGTCGTACCTTCTCTTACTACTTCCCAATCTATCCCTGGTCATGAGGAAGTGACTCAAGCTTGGGAACCTCTCCGTGAGATCCTCAATTTGGTGCAAAACTGCTGAGGCACCTCTAGATGATCAGTCTCCCAGAAAGAATCCTAGTAGTAACCGATCCAATTGTCTGGCAGAAGCTCGTTGTTGCGCTTAGGTTACGCTTTCCTACTATCAAACAAGACTACGAAAGAATGGATGTGGTTGTCAAAGGAATAGGACGAGCGTAGATTGGTCGATTGACTCTCATAGAGAATAGAGTCTCGCTCTTCTTATTGACTCTTTCTCGAAATTACGTAGTGAAAGTAGTAGTAGCGGTCAGTCTTTTTGCTTTGCTGTTACAGTCTCGTTTGATTGCTTTCATATTAGCAAATAAACGTATTCTTGAGCTTAATGTGCGAAAACAATGAGGGATTAGCTCAAGAAGTACTAAAAAAGGTGCTAATGCTGGTGGGACTCCTGCAGGTAATGAGATGCTTAAAAAATGAAGCCCATTTCTTTGAAATCCCACTATAGTAATGCCAATAAAAAAGGAAAATAAAAGACCCAAAGTAATAAGAAAATGACTTATAACTGTAAAGCTATAAGGTATCATACCCTGGAGATTATGAAATAACAAAAAAGTAAAAGTGATCGAGATGGTTTTAGTTGTATTATATAGAAGGAAATTTCTTTTCTTGCAGAATCTTATATAGGGAATGATTTATCAGCTTGTATGTCATGAGTGAATGAAGAGTCTTTCTTGACTCTTTGTTCCTAAGACTAATAAGAAGCAAGGATGGATGAGAAGCCATTCTCTCTCTCCAATAGCTATGAAAGAGAAGGACGGAAAGGAATGGATGAGTCTCCGTTTTTTTTTTTCTTTGCGACTGAGTTGTATGTTGCAGGTGGGACAATAGCCCGAAGTAAGGGAGGAAGGGTAGTAGAGACAAGCAAGGGCAGGAGTTTTTGACTATCCGAATGTAGTGGGCACTGCAGCTCCTGGATTAAGTTAGTTAGCAGCTTCGTTAGTGGAGATAATCCCCGATTTCAACAGAAAGTGATAGTCACAGTCTTTGCAGATGGAAGAATCAACAAGACGAAAAGCCCCTATTGTTAGGGCGTTGATCCATTTCCATTCCAATATCGCGGATCCCATCCCAAACTAATCTTAGATTATGCTTTCTAGATTGATGGTGCAGAGCGAAAGCATAGCCTTCAATCTATTCTTCCTTTAACGCATGACTTCCGAACTCCTTTACTGATTTCATGGTGGCAGCTATAGAGATGAGGTTATGGAAGGAAGACAAGGTTTTGAAAGAAAGAGGAGTCGACAAATCTCCACAAAAGAGCTTGACTCTATAGGAACGCTGGTGCGCTACAACTAGCACTTTGAAACCAGCCGAAGGATGCGCGCTACTACTAGTAGCGCTTAGGCTTTCAAGCTTGACTAATAGGGCTTTCTAGAGAGAGGTTCTTTAGATTAGCGCTCGGCCTAACGGCCGTCTCCCTCCATAAGACCCTCTCTCTTCATTTGTTGCACAGCCTCGAGAAAGAAAAAGAAGAGAATGAATCTTAATACCCTGTCACACTGTTTTTCGTTTATCGCGGTTTGCCCCTAGACTGGAGACAGACACGCATGTGTGTCGTTTAGAGTACAAAACAATCAAATCAATGCAAAAATTCTCAATCATCCATCATCAAAGGAAATGTCTTACTCTATTAAGCGGCTTTTCTCAGTATCAAGCAGCTATACGAAGTGATTTTGCAATGAATTGCCATAGCGCCTCTTATTCATGTACAGGTTCAAGTATCTAACCTATGAATTTTGGTACATATTTTTCGTGGAAGACAATACATAGACTGTCAAATACAATCAATCTAAGCGAGTGAATCAGAGCATTGTTGATAGTAGTAACTAGGCAACCATCTGATAGCACCAAGAAGGCACTAAAGTCATCGAGTAGAAAACAGACTCCAAAAAAGAAATCATCGGATTTGTTTTATTTCAACTATTTTGTCTAGAAGACTGAAATTCCTGCACTACATTCCAATTCACATTCATCAGCCAAGCTTAGTAAGAATCTCAAAAATAGCTGAGGCAGGTTTCCGTCGTTCCGTCACTGAATTAGCAGGTTGTGCCTCAGCTATTTTTTAGATTAGCAGGTTTCCGTCGTTCCGTCACTGAAGTGCAGAGTGCAACCACTTCCGGTAAGTCCACTGAGGCAACAACTGCAACTAGCTGAAAGTTCCTTAGTACCAGATGAAGGGCAGGTTGCGTATGCCACGGCCCTGCAAATCAGAGGGCATGCTTTAGCACCCCAGCTCCTTTCCACTGGGGCCATCATTAGCAACCGAATTCCAAACACTGGAAACATATTTTTACCCTTTAAGATTGGACGCGTTAGTATACTTTGGTCGCTAGCGGTTGAGATTGGACATGTTAAGATTCACAAGCCACACGATGTAGGCATTTTCACTAATACCTACCGTAAAGGAGAACAACCAGGAGCTTGGAGTTGGAGACAGAGGCTACCATGACTCGGAATATTGGGAATGTTGGTTTCATTTCAGCTCTTGGTTGGTTCAGATTTATATGCAAGGAGATAAACAACAATTAATAGTCAAACTTATGTCAAAAAAAGAAAAAAGAAAAAAAAAGGGCAAGCGAAAAATTGTAGCATGAGAGAAGCAGTGAGCTCAACTGCAATAGGAGAATTTATTCCACTTAATTGACCAGGAAAATAAACGTAGTGCCATGGTTTAAACTGTGAACAATTGAACATAAACCACAAGTCAAAATAGGAGGGCTATCTGATATGTAGCAAAGTCGAAGGTTCTATAGTCCAGAGTGGAAATTTCATCCGTGGATTCATGATAATGTTTTGAAAAGTAACATTCTGAGCCATTTCTTTTCTTCCTATCCTTTTTCTTGCTTGCTTAAAGCTGTATTCAATTTTCGCGTGTTGATATCTAGTTGATGACAATAATTTAACGGAAAATCATTCATGTTGCACCACCGGTCGAGTAGTTGCTGCGGCATTGCATCCCTTAGTCCTTGTGTGCTGCATCTTACATGCATACTCTAGGTTTTTTGGGCTATCTAGGTGTCGTGCACATGGGATAAGATGCAAGTGCACAGGGGTGTAGGGGATAAGTTGCTGCACCAATTACTTGGTTGCTATTATAGCAACAACCACACAAGAATGATATCTTTCTTTCGTTTTATAATATAGAAATTTATGTGTGTGTTGAATTTACGTGAAATTTAATAAAAAAAGAATTTCTTTTTGTGATAGTGAGGTTTACTGTAACAGTTGTGAGAGAAGATAGTAGATGTATATAACAGATGGTGATTGTTTTGATATTTTTATATTAAAAGATTATTAAATATCATGTTGCGTATATTTTAAAATGACCTAAATATACAAATGTTGGTTATATTATAGAATGGAGGGAGTAACTAACGGAATAAAGAAATGGAAGACAATGCAATTAAGTGAACCGTTCAATATTTAGGTTCTGTTCGTTTTGGTTTTTTCGCGATTCAGAATGTTCTCCTCACCCCTTAGTTCCGTCACAAATTGGCCTCAAGCTATAAAGCAGATAAAGAATCGCCATGTTATTCATGCTACAATGGACTGTGACGACTCACACTGAATGTATAATAACCTTGGTTACAAATCGAGAAGCCCAACTGACAACCAACCAATAGACTGACAGCAAGGTAGTGAGAAACCTAACTGACATTAACTAACACCGTTAACAATACAAACCCACCTTAAAATTTGAGAAATCTTAATAACAACATATATAGATCTTGGATTATTTTTATCGTTGTCAATTGATTTTGAAATGAAATCCTAAAGGTTTTAATATGATATCAAAGTTCAAAAGATCTAACAACCCAACCCTCAGCTTCATCCAAATATATATCCGTGTTTCAAGGTATTCGTGCGAAAAAAACGTGTTGAGAATACAAACCCATAAATAAAAAGGTTCGCAATAGTTAATTGACTGTGTTTTATTCTCACGTCCTTATGAGACACTTTAAACATCACCTTTGAATTACTCTCCTTGATCTTAATGTTGCGGAAATGGAATATCAGAGCTCTTAATATCTCTTGTCTGAATAACCGAAACTTTATATTCATAATCCGCACGTCACATTAGAAATCGAACCTTATGAGAATAAAAAGCTCGCAATTAATTAGGACCCCAACAGCTCAAGTACATGACAGTCTTCAACGACTCCTCAGACCTCTTCAGTCCATTCTCACTACTAATCTCATCACGCATCGAAGACGCTCTCTTTCGCTGTTGCTGGGAACAGGACTTGAGATTGTTCTTGGCATGTTGGTTTAGCGACCTGATCATTGCGTGATTCCACCTGCAAATCCCTTTGTATTTCAGTGCCTCAATTGTTGCTATACTTGCTGCAACCATCCATGCCTTGCTTCTCATTGATCCACTCATTTCCGCTTCTTTTCTTTGTATTTATCCTCTAGCAAATCAAGTTTTGGTGAGATTTTCGGTGTTGGGTTGATGGTGTTCTTGGGTTGTTGATAGTGTGATATATAGTACAATGATAGGAGTAATATGATAGGGCAAAATGGTCTCAGGTAGGGAAAAGACTACTCGTGGTTTTTGCAAAACCAAAAGAGAAGCCCCTGGTTTAGGCTTTTATCTGCTTTGATGATAAAGTTCGAGAAATTGGTTGAAATGGATCGTTGGAATAGACAGCTAAATTGAGGGATACATGGCTCGTTAAATTGGACTGATTTAAAGACAAATTAGTTGTTAAATGAATATATGACGATAAGGGTTTGACGGCATTTCATATCAATCGCTTGATCAAAACTTTAGTTAGAGTGATCTGGTGGTTGCTAATCGAGAGTACACCTTTACATTACAATTGTTCTTTGATGATACTTAAGACAATTAACACAAAAAAGAAGAAAGGTGACCACTAGAACTAACTGGCTAGGTGGACTAGTGTCACACCCTAGTTAATGCGGAGCAGGGATGACAGGCGCTTGGGAGTTCCTGTGAGCACGGAGTCATGGTAGCGAGACAAGAACGACATTTTGTTAGGACTTGAATGCGAGCGAGCACGTTGTAAGGACGAGCGAGCGTTAGCAAGAAACGAGGTGCAAGCATTTGAACGCGAGCGAGGCGCGTTACAAAGCACTACAAAAAAAAGATGATTTTGCGATGGAACACATCTGCGACGGAAATATTCCGTTGCAAAAATCAACGTAATGCGACGGATCCGTCGTAAACTAACATATGGCGAAAAAAAATTAAAAGAAAACAAATATAC